>JAYMSM010000235.1:0-12967 GCA_036897885.1 Plantago crassifolia | reverse complement strand
AAATAGAGGAAGAGTGCTTGGTGTGTCTGATGAAGTGGATCTTCCATCCCTAGGTTACCCCACAACGAAACGACAGACCTGCTATCTTCCAAGTTTAAAAAATAATTTTGAAGGTATGATTGAAACAAACAAGCAAAATATGAGGGAGAAATTGTGGGATGAGATAATGCGAGAGTTACAATCAGATATGGAGAAACAGATAGAGGAGAAAGTGCAGATTGCAATGGCCAAAATACAACACCAAGGGGTCAATGTTGAACAACCACCAGCGTATTATCCAGGTGATACAATGGATGAAATGCATACACGGGAACATCATGAGTCTTATCTAAAGACCGAAGATGATGGAAGGGCTGGTGAAAATGCAGGGAACGAGGTACATCTATACCGACATAGTAATCAAATCTATCATTTACTGTCTATATCTCTATCAGATCTATCAAATGATTGCTCTTACGTGTGACAATTGTAAAGGTGCTGGATGATATCATAACACTTATGGAAGAAGAATCAATAGATAATCCGAGAAAAGCTTATGGGTGAAGGTATAATATTTGTTCATTCTTTAAGTGGTACTTTTAGTTTATCTAGTTATAATAAAATAGCTCAAACAAGTAAAAGGCTCACAGTCATGCATCAATATTTTCCTTTAGTTTTAGATTTTTGTTGATTGACTTGAATTTGAAAATTGTAGATCGTGGTGGATGATGCTTCTGGTGGAAAAGGCAATGGAGAATCTTAGTCAGCGAGAAGCGTATTGGTGAAGTTAGTACAATCAAAATCAGCCTAAATATTCGCTAGTTTTTTTTTAAAAAAATTCTAAACAAGTTGGAAGTTCATTTATGTATTTACATATTTTTCTGGATTGAATGGCCGGTGTTAGAACTCCAAAACAAGCGTAGTTAAGTATTGATATGGTTTCGGTTTCTGGATTTCTTGATTCGCATATATCGGGAATGTGCTATTACATACTACCTATGAGTCAGTTTGTCGAAAGGGTACTTATAGAAATGCAACTTTACTTTATGTTCTGCTTTGTTTTGGAATGAATGTGGTTCAGTTGTTTATTTTATTTGACATATATGGGGTCTAGTTTGCTAAAAAAAATAATCTTGATTCACATATATGTGGAGCGAGTTATTTTAGTTTTAATATCTAAGAGTCAGTTTGTCAAATCTGAGGCAGGAGTGCAACTTCGCATGGGTATCAGTTTTGCCAGCAGAATTCACGTGGGCTCTAGGTGATAGCTATGACTGAATTCTCCATCTCCATTTGTTGATTTTATTTGAATGATGTAAGGGTCTGATTTGCTAAGTTATTGCATTTTTCTACCTATATGTCATGTATTAGTTAGTCTAAAAAGCTGTGTGAGCTCAACTTCGTCGTAAAATCTGCTCTCATCGGGGCAGGCCAATGCTTCACTTTCTCTTTTATTCGGAAGATATATGAGTCTACATTGCTATGAATTTTGAATTTCTTGATTTGCAAATATGTGGAGCAAGTTATTGAATTTTTACTACTTATACGCCATGTACTAGTTAAAAAGCTGTGTAAGCTCAACTTCGGAGTGAAATCTGCTTTCTTCGGAGAAGAACAGTGCTTCCTTTCCTGTTTCATTTGAAAGATATATGAGTCTACATTGCTATCAATTTTGAATTTCTTGATTTGCACATCTGTGGAGCAAGTTCTTGCATTTTTACTACTTATACGGCATATACTAGTTAGTCTAAAAAGCTGTGTAAGCTCAACTTCGGAGTGAAATCTGCTTTCTTCGGGGCAGAACAGTGCTTCCTTTCCTCTTTCATTTGAAAGACATATGAGTCTACATTGCTATGAATTTTGAATTTCTTGATTTGCATATATGTGGAGCAAGTTCTTGCATTTTTACTACTTATACGCCATGCACTAGTTAGTCTAAAAAGCTGTGTAAGCTCAACTTCGGAGTGAAATCTGCTTTCTTCGGGACAGAACAATGCTTCATTTCCTCTTTCATTTGAAATATATATGAGTCTACTTTGCTATAAATTTTGAATTTCTTGATTTACACAGATGTGGGGTAAGTTCTTGCATTTTAACTACATATAAGTCAGTTTATATATGAAAGTAAGACAAATGTGCAAAACATTCCAAAAGGAAATGCATAAACTTACTACTATGGTTCAGATGTTCTTCAATCACAAAAACTATACCAAATATGAATAATGTAAACTGCAGGGCAAAACAAAATGTGCAAAACATACCAGAATTTTATGATCTGCCAACTTACAACTAAGAACACCGAAGGAACTGAAAATTAGATAAAATAGCAGGGAAAATGTGGTATAAATTCTAAAAATGAGGTTCTAAAGTATAAATTTTGTTGAGTTATATTTCTTGTAATGCTGGACATTTGCATGAATTTGAATGACCAAATGAGACTTATGCATGACAAGAAACGAGTGAAATGATCCAAGGAACTGAAAATAAGATAACATAGCAAAATGTTGTATAAATTAGAAAAAATAGGTTCTAATATATAATTTTTTTGTGAGACTGTACTTCTAGTAATTGTTGGCATTTACATGAGTTTGAATGACCAAATGGGACTTATACATGATAATAAACAAGTGAAATGACCAAAGGACTGAAAAGAAGAGAAAATGGCAGAAAATTGTTGAATAAATTAGAAAAATGAAGTTCTATAATATGAATTTTGTGTGAGACTATAATTATGGTAATTTTGTACATTTACATGAGTTAGAATGATCAAATGGGACTTATGCATGACAAGAAACAATTGAAATGAACGAAGGAATGAAAATAAGAAAAAATAGCAGAAAATTGTTGAATAAATTAGAAACATGAGGTTCTAAAATACTATACTTCTGTTAATTTTGTACATTTACATGAGTTTGAACGACCAAATGTGACTGATACAAGGCAAGAAACAAGTGGAAAGACATAAAGAACTTAAAATCAAAGAAAATAGCATAAAAATGTGTAACTGTGATTAAATGTATCAATTGCCAGCAGAATTCACCTAGGCTAGCCATGAATGAATTCGCCATCTTCTGTTCTCATTCTCTGAGAATATTTTATTTCTTGATTTGCATATATACGGAGAAAGTTATTAGAAGTTTACTATGAATTTGTTAGTTTGTCTAGCAAGCTGTGTAAGCCGAACTTCGTTGTAAAATCTGACTTCATTAGAAAAATGCAACATTTGGTCAAGTCTAGTTTTTTGAAATAGAAACAGAAGTGCAGCAAAATAAAGGCATGTAAACATTCTCAGACTATTAAAAGGCTTCATCTTCAGACTCTTCCGTCTCTTCATCAGATGTTTCCTCTGCAGATTCTTGAACTTTTTCTTGTTCACCTTCTTCAACATCATTCTCAAGGTCGACAATTTCAATTTCTCCATCTGCAAGGTTTGGTACATTATAATCATTCATGTCAACATTTAGAGTGGAACTCTCTGGCGGATTATCATCGTGGTAGTACTCGTTATCTGCGTCATCATCTTGGGATGTTGTTGCAGACGAGATGTTTATCATGTGCCTAGCTCTATTTACACACACAGCAAATTCACCTAAGAAAATAATGCAAATTAGTTATCAGTATATCAAAGTAAATGCAACTTAATATCATAATGGACATCAAAAGTTTAGCTACCTTTTCTTTGACTACAAGTTTGAGAGGAAGGATAGGGAACAAAATAAACTTGTGATGCTTGTGTAGCTAAAACAAATTCTTCATCTGTTTTTAATATGTGATGGGGATTGATATCCACAATGCCGTACTTTGGATGTATAGTAATTGCCTTACTGTTATCATACCACGTGCATTTGAATAGAACAATCTTCTGAATCAGGCCAATGTCAGCAAAAGTCATTTCGATAACCTCTCTAAGCTCCCCGTAGAAGTCACTTGCATCCTCCGAACCTGTTGTTGCTCTCACGCACACTCCACTATCCAATGTACGACTTCCCTTTCCCGTGTCAAACTTTAGACCATTGATCTTGTACCCTCTGTATACTGTCACAATATCACGACCTCCACAAGCTAAAGTTCTTAGACGTTTGTCAACTTTATCATCAGGAAGCGTGGAAATTTTACTTTTAAACCAATTCACGAACTCTTTATTACGAAACTCATCCAATTTTCTCGCATGTATTTTGTCTTTGAATTCATTGTCAAACTCACTGAAAAATAATAAATCATAGATTAGTCATATATACCTTATGATATAGGACAATATTCCAAGCATACATATTTAAAAACATCTTTTTATACCTGATCCAGTGGTCCACTTCTGCACAATTCATGAGTATATATAACATTGCTGCTTTATACTCCTTTACACTTAAACCACGCTCAACTGCTTTTCCAATTGGTTGGCCTCTTGGTATGAAAATTGGCAACTGGTTATGGAACTCCGGGCTCCACAAAACCTCATTTCTTTTCAACCGTTTTGGTCTTGTGTCAATTTCACGGTCAAAATAGTGAGAGGAAAAGTTTGAGATCTCTGAATTCAAGTACGCCTGACAGATAGAGCCTTCCACTCGATTTTTGTTCTTCACCATAGACTTAAACACAAACATTTTCCTACAAAGTTTAAACAACAAACCAACTCGTATTAAAATTTTATATGGTAAACCGTAAACATGTAGAAGCAACAAATGCATGAGCCACATACAAAAACACTATTAAAATATAAAAAAATTAAAAATAAGTAAAACCTTATAAGTCTTGTACCTTTCGAATGGATACATCCAGCGATAGAATACAGGGCCTCCTACCAAAGCTTCATACGGGAGATGGATAACAAGGTGCTCCATAGAATCAAAAAATGAAGGAGGGAAAATTGTCTCGAGCTTACAAATTGTCTCAACAATTGATTTTCCTAACACCCTCATATCTTCATGTCGAATTTCTGTTGCACACAATGCCCTGAAGAAATTGCTGACCTCGGTCAATGCACCCCAAATCTCATCAGGTAAGAAGTCACGGAAAGCTATCGGAAGAAGTCTTTGCATAAAGATGTGACAATCGTGACTTTTCATATTGCTATATAAAGTTCCCGCTTCGGCATCTTTAACACACCGGCCAATATTCGACACATGATTATCTGGAAAACGCAAATCTTCCAACCACTTGCAAACAAGTCGCCTTTGTTGTTTACTCAGAGTGTAAGTAGCTTTAGGCTTCACAGCATTCCTACCCTTCCTGTGTCGTAAAAACAATTCATTTCTTGTTGTATATAGTTCCAAATCTTCTCTTGATTTACGAGTATCCTTTGTTTTATCAGAATCATCCATAATTGTGCGAAATATATTTTCGAAAACGTTCTTCTCAATGTGCATGACATCCAAGTTGTGTCGAATGAGAAGTGAGGACCAGTATGGGAGTTCCCAAAAAATGCTTTTCTTGGTCCAATGATGATCTATGCCATAACCAGGATCTTCTTCACGCGCTTCACCATTCTCAACTACTGGGATGTGTTGAACGCTATTATATACTTCATCACCAGACAATCGCTCGTGACAAACATCACTTTCAGTTCGATCTTTTATGAAGTTTACTACGTCATCCCTGGCTCGATGTCCAGTGGGTAGAAACTGACGATGACAATCAAACCAACATGGTTTGCGGCTACGTTCCAATCGAAATGACTTAATTTTGGTCATGCAATAAGGACAAGCTAATCTTCCATGAGTGCCCCACCCCGAGAGCATTCCGTAAGCAGGGAAATCACTAATTGTCCATAATAATGTTGCTCGCATCGAAAAGTTTTGCTGTGTATAGCTATTATCATATGTTACTGCCCCATCATTCCATAGTGTCTTCAATTCGTCAATTAGTGGTCTGAGTAAAACATCGATCTTCGCTCCAGGGCTTTTTCGGCCAGAAATGATGAGACTAAGGAAGATGGACTCGTCATTCATGGACATATCAGGCGGGAGATTGTATGGAGCTATAAATACCGGCCAACAAGAATATTGTTTTGCAGTTTTTCCACTAAAAGGGCTAAAACCATCAGCAGATAGGCCAAGTCTGACATTTCGAGGATCAGCAGCAAACTCGGGATGTGTGCGATCGAAGTGCTTCCAAGCCTCGCCACCTGCGGGGTGAATCATTTTGTCAGATTCTTCTTGACATTTTACATGCCAAGTCATGTGTTGAGCTGTTTTCCTGGACATGTATAACCTTTGTAATCGTTCGGTGATAGGAAAGTACCACAATCTCTTTTTTGCAATCTTTTTCCCCGTGACTGTTGTCTTCTTCTTATACCTATCTTTCCCACAAACTGGACACTGTTGGTACTCAGCACCTGCTCCACGATATAAAAAGTCATTATTTTTGCAGACGTCATACGTGATATGCTTTAGCCCTAATCCTCTCATCAACTTCTGCAAATCAAGAAATCCCTTTGGAAGTCTCTCCCGATCCTCTGGTCTCATTCCCTTTAGTGACCACTTAATGATATTATCACAAGCCGCTGCCGATATACTGTGTTGAGTCTTGTAATTGAGAAATTCAGCGCACCACTCCAAAATTGTCTGATCACAACCTTCGTAGATTGGTTGACATGCATCCTCCATCAGATCTAAAAACTTTTGCGCATCTTTAGGTGGCTTATCCGGACCACTTCTTGTGCTTGGCCCACAACTAACATATTCTTCACGAATTTCGGGATGAAACGCATCAACCACAACATCACTAAATGTTCCCATATGATCATCTTCATCATCTTGATCATGTTGCTCTTGTACGTTTTGATTGACGATAGGATGTCCATCTTCTTCACCATGGTATCTCCACACATGGTAATCATCCATAAATCCATTTGAACACAAATGCTTGCCGACATTTACCCTGTTAAAGAAGGCATTGTTTTCACAAGTACTACACGGACATCTAATTAATCCTCCACTATGAACGGCTGGATTAGAAAATGCAGCATCCAAGAATGCATTTAGACCAGCCACAAACTCTCGACGTAATAAATGTGAATTAGGATGTCTCCTTTCATACATCCAACTCTGATTCACCTCCATAATGTAGCGTCTACAACATCAAATTAATAACTGAGCAACAATAGGCACACATTTGGACGTAATCTTGCATATTATTTTATTAAATGTATATAATGTAAAATAGAAGGCGACAAATGATATAAGTTTAATTTGAAATACATAATTATTATATTATTTGAGTATATAAGTTGGTCATCACGACTAATTGAATCTAAGTAATATGTAATTAATCGTAAATTTGAGGTGAATAATAATAAAAATATGGAAGAAATCGTGTGAAAATAATGTTATAATGAATTAATCAAATATAAAACATAAACTAATAAGCTAAACGGACAGAAAATTAAGAGATTGAGGAGAAATATGGAACCTGAAATTTAAGCGGCAAGGTTAAAATTTTAGGCGGTTCCTGTGTCTGCAGAAATTAACAAAACAATTTTAGTCTCAATTCAAATTACAACTCTCACTCTCATCTCATATCCAACTCACAAAACTACTTTCCCCAAATCTGAAAAAGATAGATACGCTCAAATATTCTACCTTGCGATGAAATCTGTGGCTGAAAGGCGGACAATTCAACACCCAAAGCTACAATCTGGGTATTGCAACCTAGAGACTTCAGATTTATGGCTACTGAATGTTCATCCACAAGCGGAATCTCGTGAATCTGGTCCGGGCCTGCAGATTTTAGATGCAAGAAGAAGATGATGGAAGGCTGTGTGCTACTGGTAAGCGAGATTTAGTTCAAGATTGTTTAGGTTTTCTGATTTAATCAATCAACTTTGCCCCAATTTATAACCGAGTTGCAACCTAGATTTAGTTCGAGATTGACGCTGAAATTCACCTTGTTTCTATTCGTTGGTATTGCGTTTGACTGCACTTGGATATTGTTAGGCTATTTATAGCTATTTTTTTCTAGTTGGTGTTGAATTAGGATTTACAGAGTCATATAATGTGTATAGCGTTTGACTGCACTTAGATATTGTTAGGCTATTTATAGCTATTTTTTCTAGTTGGTGTTGAATTAGGATTTACAGAGTCATAATGCAGTCAGGATTTAACAAACTTCTGTATGTAAAATATCATTCTCTTTCAGTTTTTATTCATTCAGATTCTTTTACAAAGAAAATTATGGAAACAAGAATGAATGATGAGTCCAATGCTATCCATATATTACTGTATAGATAGCTTCAGATTCCTTGAAATAGGGACTAATATTAGTAATTTGATTAGTGCTGAGTTGATTTTGCTGCTAACCTACATTTGATTTGATTATGGACTTAGTGTCATGAATAATGCAACTCTATATGCTATATTGAGTTATAGAAAATTAGAGAACCTTGATGACCTCACTTTGATTATCACCAGATCCACCTGTGTTATCTACAACAAAATTGCTCGGGAACTGGGGGAAGCAGGTGAAATGCTCTTTCATGCTTTGGCGTGTTTTGTTTTTGATCCCATTTTCTCAACATTAATTTCATTATCACCACATGCTAGTCTTCTGTTGTCATTATAATGCATGCCTTCGTCTTGTGTCCAATTGCATAAAGTGATTTACTTTGGCCACTTCTGTGACGATCAATATCAGTTTCTGTGCTCGGTCTTGTGTATTTGAAAGGCAGGGCGGAACCTAGGTTCTAGCGTAACTCTGTATTTCTCAATGCATAGGTGTCTCGCACGAAGCCAAGAGCTCATAAATCTACAGGAGGAAAAGATCCCAGGAAACAGCTCTGTGTTGGGGTACTCCCTTCTTTATACATCTATAGTCTATACTTTTTCTTCCTGGCTCTGCATCTCAGACTAATCTCCACTTAACCATTTCTGCCTCACAAACCTGACTCATTTGGTTGCATTTTTAACCATTTGGCAAGCAGAAATTGCTTTAAATTATTACAAAAGTTGAACCAAATCTCTTGAACTGCTAGATGTGCAGTCTCTTTTCCTTGCATCAAAAGAAACGGTCTAATTGGTATCAATCCTGGAAATGCTTCCAAATGTTGGAATATATTCAGTTTTACAAATATTGATAGCATACTTATAACTCATGAGTGAATATTAATAGCATACTTATTAGTACTTAATATATATATTGATATGTGCAGGGAAGCAGTACGTCGAAAAGAAGAGCTGATGATGCCTCTTCTAGCATCCCAAATGGTACCCCAAAACTGTTCACATCATCCGTCAAAGTTCCTAAGCTGAAGCATTCCTCTTGAAGATGCATGCTATTTTGCCGCTCCCTTCACTTTGTGACAATTGTTGCTTTTTTTTTGTAGTGATGTTGTTGCTTCATTGCCGGTGGATCGCTCATTCAACAATCCCACACTTTCCAAGGTTCAATTCTGCACTCTTTTAATCTATCTCTGTTTTCTGTGATTAATTGTTTGATCTGGTTTCTGGATTTTGAGTGTTGTAGTTCTCATATGTCATTGTATGTCTTTGAGCTTCTCGAGATTGCGTTTGTGTGTTTGACTTATTTTGCTGTCTGCTGCTAATGAAATGGCATGGGTGTAAAGCTTATAGTACTAATAAGTGTATTCTAGTGTGGATCTTTACATGCCAAATAAATTGAGTTTCTGTACTGACTCTAGATTGCAAGACAGAAATGAAGTTTCTTACTGTTTTATTATGAAAACATATGGAAGAAAAACTTAGGAAATGTGGTATTACATTGTATAATGGATTAGAGAGGAGACTAATGTAAATGCCATTCTGAAGTTAACAACTTAATATCACGAATGCTGCCTCATTCGTGGCACATAACAACGAGCTCAACTTCGTCGTAAAATCTGCTTTCATCGGGGCAGACCAATGCTTCACTTACTCTTTCATATGAAAGATATATGAGTCTAAATTGCTATGAATTTTGAATTTCTTGATTTGCACATATGTGGAGCAAGTTCTTGCATTTTTACTACCTATGGCTATAATCCATGTATTAGTTAGTCTAAAAAGCTGCGTGACCTCAATTTTGTCGTAAAATCTGTTTTCATCGGGGCTGTCCAATGCTTCATTTCTTCTTTCATTTGAAATATATATGAGTCTACATTGCTATAAATTTTGAATTTCTTGATTTGCACATATGTGGAGCAAGTTCTTGAATTTTTACTACCTACAAGCCATGTATTAGTTAGGCTAAAAAGTTGTGCGAGCTCAACTTCGGCGTAAAATCTGTTTTCATCGGGGCTGACCAATGCTTCATTTCCTCTTTCATTTGAAAGATATATGAGTCTACATTGCTATGAATTTTGAATTTCTTGATTTACACATATGTGCAGCAAGTTCTTGCATTTTTACTACCTATAATCCATGTATTAGTTATTCTAAAAAGCTGCGTGAGCTCAATTTTGTCGTAATTCTGTTTTCATCGGGGCTGACCAATGCTTCATTTCTTCTTTCATTTGAAAGATATATGAGTCTACATTGCTATGAATTTTGAATTTCTTGATTTGCACATATGTGGAGAAAGTTCTTGCATTTTTACTACCTACAAGCCATGTATTAGTTAGTCTAAAAAGCTGTGTGAGCTCAACTTCGGCGTAAAATCTGTTTTCATCGCGGCTGACCAATGCTTCATTTCTACTTTAATTTGAAAGATATATGAGTCTACATTGCTATGAATTTTGAATTTATTGATTTGCACATATGTGGAGCAAGTTCTTGCATTTACTACCTACAAGCCATGTATTAGTTAGTCTAAAAAGCTGTGAGCTCAACTTTGGCGTAAAATCTGTTTTCATCGGGCCTGACCAATGCTTCATTTCCTATTTCATTTGAAAGATATATGAGTCTACATTTCTATGAATTTTGAATTTCTTGATTTGCACATATGTGGAGCAAGTTCTTGCATTTTTACTACTTATACGCCATGTATTAGTTAGTCTAAAAGGCTGTGTAAGCTCAGCTTCGGAGTGAAATCTGCCTTCGCCCGGGCAGAAAAGTGCTTCCTTTCCTCTTTCATTTGAAAAATATATGAGTCTACATTGCTATGAATTCTGAATTTCTTGATTTGCACATATGTGGAGCAAGTTGTTGCATTTTTACTACCTATAAACCATGTATTAGTTAGTCTAACATGAATCTTTGACATGTTCCACATTTTCACAACAAATCTTTGTAAAACGACTTCCAATCTTGAACCGGTCTATTCATTCAGCATCTTTTATTGATGAGGAGCATTTCTGTATATGGCTCGGATCATATTACAGCATGTGCAGCCCGCACGATCTGCGTTTCTCAAGTTTAAGTTTTGTTTGACTTGAAAGTCCGTCGGTCTATATCTCCTCCGTTATTTACTAGATTTCTATGAATTTTATATCCTAGCGTTTGTCTTTCTGTGTAGATCATTTTCGGATTCTGATTTTCATATTTCATTGATTTTAGATCTCTGGATTTGACCCGGAACAGCTGCTGTCCAGGCAGGAAATAGGTTGCGCGGGGTGAGTTTGTTTCTCTCTCTCTTTCTAGTTACTTGTCCGTTGATGTTCCTACTCATATCGATGGACTCCTCATCTACGTACTTGAGTTTTGATTTTTGTTTTACTTTATTTGGGCGAAAAATGGGCCCGTAAGGCCTTCCCAACATGTGTTGCTCCATGTCTTTGTGTTGTGAGTATATATTAGACTAGTACGGTCTATTTTGTTATACCTTCAAAAAGAATTAGTATCTTTTCATTTATTTTATGATCCAGAAATCAAATGGAAGTTGTTGCTTTATTATAATTTTTAGACCGTATGCTGTTTTTTTTATAATTTAAGAGTTCTATTTCAGATTTAATTGTATCCGCATAGCTTGTATCTATGAAAGACGTGCGATGTACTTTGGTTTGTTATAGTATTGTATTATGATTTGGAGTAAAAGAAGTATAATAACTAAAATAAGAACATCACAATTGTGTACTATACCACCTTATTCCTTGCCAGAGCTTACCCCACATGTGGCTATTTGTTAGTGCCTCTGTTGTTGTACTATTTTGTTTTAGTTGTTCAGTTAAGCCTCATCTCTTTACAGGCTTCATGCTTTCAGAATGAAATTATTGTCCGGCCTGGTAACTTTATTTATGTATCTTTCTCCACATCAGGGAACGGAATACTTTGGACGAAAAAGATACGCTGATTTCTCAATCTATGGTATTTGCAAATGATGGGAAGAGCAGGACGGCCAGTCGCAATGCCACAGGTTCCGCCAGCTTTCTGTTTGAATTTTCAGAACCTGGGTAACTTGGTATGCAGGATTGTTTTTTTTAGACCCGTTACTATTTTTCCTAGTTTTGGCATTGAGGATGTAGCCGTGCAGATAGCAGTTTTATGCCCTTGCTTCTTTTAGATAGGCTGGTACTCTTTGTTTTTAGGCTGAAGAAAAGTTGTATAGCAATCAGGTTGTCATCCTTGTATTTGAGGATAGCTCGTGATTCTGGTTTATTAATAAAATCCTTCTCAGTATTTTTTATGTTTTTTAAATTTGATTTGAGTTATGGTTCGATTATGAAGTTTATTTGGTTTGGAGATGTACCATGAGGTGGCTAGCTATTTCAATTTATGGTCTCTTTAAACTACAAATGTTATGGTCTAAATTCGGTAGCCATTATTTTTTTTGATCCTGCAAAGAACAATTGCCACGGCTAATTGTCGTGACAATTCCGTTTTCTTTTGCCTCCAAGCTCACAAAGGCCACAATGTCATTGTCGTGGCTATTCTTTTTTTTGGCCCCAGAACTAACAAATATCACCGTTTTAAAATGGTGACAATTATTTCTTTTGCCCCTTATCTTAAAGGTCACCGCTTCGCAGTGACAAATAAGCGTTGACCACTCGTGGCTAATAAAATATCAATGGCCACAGGTGGTAACATTTACACATCTGTTACCCCTTTTTTTGTTACCGATATTGATCACGGGAAAGTGGTGGCCAACGCTATTTGTCACAGTGGTCAACTCATATTGCCACCAT
>JAYMSM010000234.1:0-12975 GCA_036897885.1 Plantago crassifolia | reverse complement strand
AAAAGCGAAAAAATTTATCGAAATCTATTAGATCTATTAGAAAAAAAATGTTGGTTAATCGTATTCTGAAATAAGGATCTTTTTTTTCGATTTTTTATGAGAAAAGAAATACAACATTAAAGAAAAAATCTACTATCTTTTTTTTATATGTAAAGTAACTTCAAATTTCAAATATAGAAAGTAAAGTAATTAATATTAATATAGTAGAAAAAAAAAAAGAAAGACGGGAAAAAGGAACGCCTCCATAAATATTAAATATCAATGGAATAATTGAAATTGAATAGGAAAAACAAAAAGAAAATCATTTTCCATATGTTGGTTTTTAGTGACATCTCGAAAGCTCACGGAAAAATTTTGGCTTTCAAATGAAAATGAAGTTCCCAATTTTTTTGATGTTTCCAAAGAGGCGGGGTGATGGTATACCAAAGAATGAAGAGAAAAAAAAAATCGCAGAAGTAAATAGAGTTTTTTCGTAATTCATGAACAGGATCTATACATTACATTTCGAAAGGGAAAAATCAGAATTTATCGAAATATTTTTTGAAACAAACGAAAAGTGAACAAAAGATCAAACAGAAATCATGGATTGATTGACTAAGTCCGCGGAGAACTTTAGCTAAAGAGGAATCTCATGTTTTTCCCATGTAATAAGGTTTTCTTTTTTTTCTATTCCAAAAAGGGAGAAAGTTCTACACAATTAGGCATTTTTTTTAATGGAATGCAGTTACTAATTCACGATTTAGCATATACAGAAAGAATGCAGTTTTTATTTTCGATTCAGAATTTTTTTGAAATCATTTGCTTCTCTTCGATGAAAGTTTTATTTTCCCTGAATGTAAAAATTTTTTTGGCTTTATTTTTGTTCTTTTACTCTATTTTCGCTTTTTGGGAAATTTCCAAACAATTTCAACGAAATCTTTAAATTTATTTTTTTCTATGTTTAATTCTATTATGTTTTTCTCTTTGTATTCCTTCATCCGTAGAGTACGTTAAATGTGACTATAACAGAGTTTTTTATTCGTATTTTATTTAAAAACTTAATAACAGCTACTCCCAGGAGGGATTGTTTTTATGCAATGCTAGTGATTTAATAACTCTTTTTGTAGCTAAAGTGCAGTTTTTGCTCCTACGGAAAAGCTGGACCAAGAAAGATGTACAGTCTAATGAACTATTTCTTGTTGTTACTCTTATTTCCGTTACTTAGAAGGTAGCTGCTTCTGCTTCAATCACTATAATTATTTTCGATATTTCTTTTAATTTTTTTTTCATTAAAAGAATCGCATCTTCTTTAGAAATCTTAGCTCTATTCTTAGCATGATATTAGGAGATTTCCTTTTTATTACTCAAACAAGCATGAAACGTATTATTTTCTATATCGTCTATAGTCTATAGGTTAAAAAAATTATTGGAAAAATTGTGGGAGATTTAAATAATGGATATGCATGCTCGCATGAAAACTTATTTTCTGTTCTTTATTTCTATGAATCTAGAAACTTCTTTTTTGTTTGGTTTACGTACCAAACTGAAAACATTTGAGATTGTGCAGCATTATATACAAAAGATCCTTTTTTGGCTCTCTCTTTAGCCCCATGTCTCTTATTCCTTGTAGGTTTTAGCGGTTTTTCGAGAAAACTCTAAAAATTTTATCTAGTGTGGATTTTTTTCTATATTCCTTGGTTTTAATAGGAACCCCCCTTCTTTATTTATTTTCGTAATTTCTATCTACCCTTTTTCCAACTGAAATTAGTAGATCTATTTCGATCAAAAAGGGAATGGACTCGGGTTATGCACAAATATATATAACTATAAATAATACCCAAATAAAATAAATGCATCAACCATGATAATAAATTTATAATATATATTATAAAAGAAAAACCAAGTTGCAAAATACATCCACAGAAAGTGGAAAAGTCTTAAACATAATTAAGTAACAAAAAGAAATAACTTCGCATTCTAGCAAAAAGGTCAAAAGTAAAAAAACTTCCTAAATTAAAATATATATGAAAAATTTGCAAAGATAATAGACTTGATGATAAACGATTAAATCTTTGCTGAAGCCCATTCATCAAAATCGAACAAAAAGTAGGGATAAATTTAAGTAAAAAATTAGTAGTATAACTAGTCAACCAGTCGTAAATTGTAGTCAGAAAAATCAAAGTGAATTGCAGAGTTCTAAATTTAAAACATTTTTCAAATTTAAATATAAGTCAAATTTGTTCAACAAGAATATTTTTCTGAGTCAATAACGTTAAAACCACAGATAGCGACAAGCATTGGTTTGTATACGGACATTTATATATTTATTATAAACTATTCAAGTAAAACAAAATATGCCATGGAAAAATAAAAAGTTATTGCTTATAGATAAAGCGGAGGAAGATTTAGTAAGAAAAAATGAACTCACTAGGGGGAATGAATTACTCCTTTGAAAATAAGTCAATCCCAACCTTTTCAGTGCGCAAGGGAATTTCGAGTTTCAGTTTGAAGCCCAAAAGTCAGCTTCTTTGTAAGCTCCTTTACCCCTGGTCTAAGCCTTAAGCTAGTGCTTCTGTCTTCTCTGCGATTGAAGTTGCAGTGGTAAGCTAATCCCTTTCCGTATAAATCCCCAATATGTTTAAATATATATCTTTCTTCGAGGTCAGTGTTCTTACGGCAAAGCTGGATGCCCGATCTTTATTTCCCGAGCTCTTGGTCCTCGGTCCCACTTCTAGGTTATGCAAGTTTGACTCTTAAGAAACTGACTTGGGTATAGTATAGAATCTCATTCCCACTAGATCCGCGGAAGATATATATAATATTTCTTAGAATTTGAACCTTCCCTCTTTTCATAATAAGAAGGTAAGCATCAAAGCCCGCAAGCCCTTTTTAATGTAACCATCAAGAAAGAAGCAAGCATTGAACAAGAAAGCATCTATTTAAATTTATTAAAAAGCATTTACCTTTCGACATAAAGCATTTTCACTCGAGATGAAAGAATTGAATCACCCTCGGATCTGGGAATAGATTCAGAACTAGAAGCTCACACCGGGAATCTCTTTCTTAATAGAACCCGGTGAAAGACGATGAATATGAATAGTCAGCACTGTCGTTATTAAGCCTGGTATGCCTCCGATCTGTCAATTCCATAACTTCAATTCAGGATCATGTCTTGGGCTTAGTTCACATGTTCCTGCTTAGTTTGCATTTGGGCTATGAGACGCCTTCTAGAATGAAATAATAAGATATCGATTCGTCTTTCTTGTTTTTTTTATCCAAAGCGAATAGATACTCGATTCTTGCACAATTTCACTCTCCTCTACTTACGGTCGAGTGTATTTCTTTTCCTCACAGACTAGGGGGATTAAAAAATAGCTCGTGCTAACTCTTAAGTAGATAGATACCAGCGTCAAGCATTCGTTGAATCTCCTTTTCCCCTTCTTTACATATTTCCGTTGCGGGTCGAGGACTCCTTCTCCTTCTTCAAACTCCGAATACAAGATCAGCATCATTTTTTTCATTCGTTTAGGCCTTTGTTTTACAGGTTTTTCCCGGCCTCTTCGACATATTCATATGCCTCTTTTGGGTAATTCTTTCAAGCAGCAATTCCGGTAGAAAAAGAGAAAGCGAGTAGAAGACTTTTTCTGACGCTAGCAAGATTCCTTGCGGACTGACAGAGCGCGCTGTGAAGGATTTGCTGCGTTCTTAAAATGATAGAGAGTCCGGAGAGGATCTATGTTAATAGAGCTCTTTAGATAGAGAG
The DNA here is from genome assembly GCA_036897885.1 of Plantago crassifolia. Classification (NCBI taxonomy): domain Eukaryota; kingdom Viridiplantae; phylum Streptophyta; class Magnoliopsida; order Lamiales; family Plantaginaceae; genus Plantago; species Plantago crassifolia. The sequence continues at coordinate 9,233 of JAYMSM010000234.1, read as the reverse complement.
AGGAAAGATGTAACTAGACCGCAGAAAGAATAGAATCTTTTACCACTACATCAGCTGGTTAGAGCAAAGGAGATTTCCTCTACTAATCTGGATATTCCCGAGGATGCTTTACTTTGAGTTATTGGAGTGACAGCTTTGTAAACAAGGGTCCCTTACTCTATCACTTTCCAACTTCATTGATCTGAAAGAAGTGAAAATGAAGATTCATAAGACTTCCCGCTCGGAATAACTGGCTTTTCAACTGAAAGGAGGTGGAAGCTCTCTACTAAAACGGAGATGGAAAGGAGGGCACTTAGCTCGGCGTTAAGTAGTTAGGAGGGTAGTACGAAGCAGAGCAAAAACTAAGATAGGATGGAACCATAAATACGTCAAAGAGAGAGTTTCACTCTTGCCAGATGAGTTACTTTGACTTCGGGAATCAGATTGATAGCTTTTTGAATGGGACGAGGCTAACGGTTCCAATAGAAAACGATGCCTATTAGACTGGCTTGAATAAGCCTTGAAATAGTCTCGTAGCTTCTTTACCTAGCAGAAGTCAGAGACGCAAGGAAAGAAAAAAGCTTGTCCGAGGACCTAAACCTTCACTAGATAGAGTTCAGTAGGTGCCCTGATAGTCGTGAAAGTCAAACTGCTTTCTTTTCTCCTTGTGCAGTCGAGTCTATAGCCTATTACTAACCTTGCAAATCCTTAGAGAATGAATGCAAGCAAGGTTGACGGCAGGAGGAGAAGTGGATTTCCTTCCAAAGAACAAGGAATCCTTGATGCAAGCCCTTTTTCCACCCTCTTGAAGATCCTTGATGTGAGGTAAATGTGAGGGAAAGAAGTAAAGAGCTAAGTCAGTCCACAGCGAAACTCTGAGAGGTCAACAAGACCACTCCGAGCCTAGTTAGCCGAGTAGCTTGAAAGCAATCTACCTTTAGCTAATAGCTAAATGAGTTCTCCCCAATACTGATTAGTTGGTCGAGCACCTTGCCTCCTATTCCTTCGATCGGAACTGGCAACTTAACGTGTTCCCCCCCGCCCCCCTCTCTGTCTTCGTATGAAAGAAACCCGCTCAAAACAACAACTAGACTACCAGTAGAGGAACTGAACGGGCAATAATACCTAATAAAAGGAAAGTCGCCCGGAGATATTGGTTTAAATCCAATTCGTGAGAAGAGTCAAAGCGATATAGGCCTATATGCAGGAGACTCTATCATACATCAATTAGAAGTTCAAGACGGGCATCCCCATAAAGTCCTTTCCTTACCCGGCAAAGCTAAGTCCTTACTTTTACGTAGAATTCAAAGAATCAAGTCAAGGCGATGAAATCCTGAATATTTGAAAGATTTTCTAAACATTTCCTGAAAGTAGACGACAAGTTTTAAATCTTAATGCAGGCATTTCATTACCTGTATGTACAAGGCCCATCTTATTATATATAAGAGTGATCCATCTCCGGGCCTAGTCAAGTACCCCATAAAGGGAATCTACTTCTGACCTGACCTTCTGAGCTGCCGATAATCCGTCTAACTCTTGTTGTTCAAGTCAAGAATGTGTCAACCAAGGCCAGGGAATGCGGATGTCTTCATAGAAAAAGAATACGTTTTTGTTTTTGCTGAATCCGCTACTAGGAATCGATCTAGCTGCTTAGCTTAGGGCATATGGATTCGACTAGCATTCACGTGGGTAGCATTTGAATGCGTAGAGCAATCACCCGAAAGCACGGGATTCTATTTGACTCTCTTTCCGATGGTCCTATCCTATTTCCAAACCCTTTCCATTTTTTATTTGACTATGTTCAATATTTGAAGTCGACTCTAGAAGTAAATAGTGGGTCTTCGACTAGCAGCTTGCACGCGGAGATATAAATAGGTAGTGGCTTTGCGGCCAAAAGCGAAACAGAGAATAATTCCGTTGTGTTGTGTTGAAAGAAGGGACTAGTTTTCTAGCCAAGCCAGTAGAAGGGCAAGGACAAGAGCAATGGAGAGGGAAATAGATACCAGAAGGAAAGAGACGAAAGCAATCCAAAGCCTTAGGAAAACCATGAATCTTGACCCTAGTGAAGGTAGTCGATGAGAGGAATAGGTGGTTTCAAAAGGATATAGTTATTTTATTTTATATGACGCTCTATCTGTATTGGATGGATGCCTTAGCTGTGGGATAGAAGGCTTTTATTTCAAGTATTCTTTTCCACTCGAACACTTCGCTTAAATTATGTATAAGACCTTAGTGGACTGATTCAACCTTATAGCATATCTTGCAGCTCTGAGACCGGTCTCCCCTCATTCATGCCTTCCTTCAAGGCCTTTTTTGATATCCTTGTTTCCTTCTTTCCTGGGACATCCTTTTCTTCTGATTGATGGGACTTCTGTATTAAATCCCTTGACCTAACCTCTCCTGATGTTCTTGGTGAGCTAGCCTGTCATCCACCGCCCCTACTTTGATGGTCCCCTTCGGCTAGTTCTTTCACAAATGACCCTATCTTCCATCTGCTTTTTCCTCCTAATGGTCGGGTCCCCCTATAATGAGTAGGCTTTATACACTCTTTTCTTTCACTTGACTGATGCCAGCGGCGTAAACGCTATTTTAAGCCCGGCTCCATAGTGTTTCGGGTTTATAATTATTATCCCCAAATAGAATCCGCGCTAGGCATCTCTTGTTCACTGGATTTCTCACATAAACCCTTCGATCTAGCCTCTATAACAAGTCATAAAGTATATATTCTCTGGCGAAAGGCTGTTTAGTTGTCATTTTCACTTCATCCAATCTCGGATGCTTCGCTTCATCTGTCTTTCATTGAATGAAACTAAACAAGCGTCTTCTTTAGGGCAAGAAAAGAAGTGCTTGACGTGCCTTACCGGGAATCCTTCATAAAGCAGGGCTGGCTTATTCTATTACCTCACTCCCTATTTATTTGAAATGATTATAACCTAGTAGTGCAGCGCACTCGCTTCCTTTGGGCTTCAAGAAAAGTTGACTTATTCTACGCTTCCTGCTGTTTGCTGCTTTGGAAGTCTTACTGGGTATAGGCTACGACTTTTAACTAACAAGTTTGACTCTTTCTCTTTCAAATAAAAGCGGTTTACGTCAACCAGATTGGAGGTCAATCTATTTTCCTATCTTACCGCCCCGTGGGTATAAAGAATTTCGTCTAACAATCAACAAGCGAGTGTACCGCTCTGTTCTATAGTCGTTAGCGCTAGGAATAGCTACGCACTTTGACAGTGGAGGGATTTTGGTGCAACAAAGCTTCTAGTTGAGTTATCCACTTAAGTAGGGAAAATCGAGTTATCGCTAGACTGACCCGTACCGGAATTAGTAAAGTAAAGATTCAGAGAGGAACTATAGTCAAGGAATAGGTTTGAAAAGTGAAATATCGAACCAGGCTTTCTTAAATCGGTTGCATGGGACTCTTCTTTCTTAGCCAGAAGCCGATTCACAACCAATTCCGGTGTGAAGAGTATAAAAGCATTCCCGCGAGCCGGGCTAGTGAGCAAGTAGAATCCATCCTTCTGAAGCCGGCCTTTGATAAACTTCGAATATTTCGTTTCGTACCGTCAGGTCCCTCCTAGCGAGCTAACATAATAAAATTGATTTCTCAACTCTCCTGCTATTCATTCCTACGCTTGCCAATAACCTCCATTCAAAGCCCGGCCGGGAAGGCCAATGATTCCCATTCCCCTGCCTGCATCTAAGGAACCCCTGAGCTCTCCTGCTTCAGCTAGCCCATCTATTGAGAGAAAGTACAAGCCTGCAAAGTCCTTCCTAACAATAGTGGTCGAAGCCATCTTTTTTCTATTCCTTTTCCAGTGCCAGGCGACGAGAAACATTACCAGGAGGAAATGTTGGCTGCTGCGAGATCTGGGTAGAAGTGACTGTTCCATTGGTAGGCTTCGAAGTACTAGCAACAGCGCCAGAGAGACCCAAAGCAGTGTTCATATCCATTATCGCTCGTTGCATCCGGGCAGAGATCGGCCCTGCTGACGGGTGCACTAAGGACGCAGGTGGTTGAACTAGAGTCATATCACCATCAAGCTCTGCAAGAGCATCCTCCGCAGATTGTCCACGAACATCTGAAGTAATAGCCCGCCCTTTCGAGGTACTCGCATTAGCTTGCGGCTTCTTCTTCTTCCTCCCCATCAATGGATAGCAATTCACTTAAATCTACGCCAGAGAGATATAATTTGACCTCTTTTTCCATTTGTTGCTCCCTGCTTCCAGAGGAAGTAAGTCAATAGCTAAACTCCAAGAAAGGTGCTTCTAAATGGAAATTTGTTATGGTATTCTATGTTATTAGGCAAACTCCAACTATTACTGCTGTTAGTAAATATGTTTCCCAGACTTGGAATCATGTTAGTAAGCCTTCCATTTACTTACATGAGGATACCTTAACATCTATTGACTATTCCCAACCCCCCTATAAATCCTGCTAGCTATTCTACTCTCACCTGTACCTTTATTTGTCCAGAAAGAAAAACAGTCAATACTCTTGAGTTCGGCCAAATGTAAGCCAGACAAGCACTCCACAAAGTCCTGTGTCTCATGATTTGTAACAGGGGCACCATGAAGCCTGTCATCACAATGAATGACAGAGTTAAAATCTCCAGCAATAAGCCAAGGAGATTGCTTCATATTAATAGAATCCAAAACTCCTATGGAAGCGGGGGTTCTGGAGCCTAGGGAAGAAGAAAGATAAGGGGGAACCCTCACGGGAATGGACCAATCTACAGCTATGTAAGCTAAGGATTACCCTTCATAAAAAAATCCTTGATTGCCCTCGAAAGCAGGCGTTAGGCCGATTAAAGCCAGAACCCTAGATGCAGAGAAATCCGCTATTAGAAATTTATTTCATCACAAAGAGTTCAGTCGGGAGAGAGCGACGAGGACATATATCCCTTCTAAGGCATAGCTACGTCCCGAATTTCGACTACCCTCACCCGGGGAGCCAGTCTTATTCTCACATGCCATATTCCATAAGGTGAAGCAAGAGCCTAAACTGTGAGACTGCAGGAAGAGCTCAACGTCTCTAAGAATCTTGTCCGCTTTTCCATTTTTGGTGTAAGAATTAATAGGTATCTTGGAAACATTTGAAGCGAAGAAATCCCCACCAACCAACTACGGGCATTTTCGGCGAGTAGCCAGACATCTCTTTTTCTTTTCTCTATAGGGGCAATTACATCAATTCAATTTAGCGAGTAGTAGTTAATAAATTCGGAATAGAGTAACGATTGATTAGCGCGTTGGTTAAGGTCATCTTTCCAAGAATTGAACATGGACTCACAAATCCTTCTATCAAAAGGGGAACGTGGATCTGACAGATTGAACCTTGTTAAAAAGTCGTCAATGAAGTCAAGAGTATCTTGCTTTATATGACCTTATTTTAAGGAAGTTTGGTCCCAAATTTCCGTGTTAAGGGCAGATCCATAATGCCTAATTGAGAGGGAGCGATTGAGAAAGGATTTGACTAAGGCTTTGTATTCGCCGTCGCTTAGTTGAGGGGGAATTCCCGTAGTCATCCTATTTTCAAGCAAGCGAATACTAGCAACCAGCGCCTGTGCGACTTCCAGATTCAAGGCCCTATAGTGAATGATCAAGACCACCGTTCAGAGGAAGGCCATTAAGTGGAAGATTTTTAGAGGGGAGGGGTTCGCCCTCGAGTCTTGGCCCTAAACCTTAATTTCCAACCGATAAGGAAACCGAATTAGAACCGGCGCTTGGCCCGGAATGACCCGGCGGATCATAATTAATTAAAGTTATAGAATCGGAATCGGACGACGGAGATGATGGAAGAGCCCGGGGTTGCCTTAGAACACCTAAGAAAAAAAGAAGTAAACCAAGAAGGACTATATTTGCACCCGAAAGTAGAGAGGTTTCTCTCGTTAGTCCTGGCATGATTGCCGCGGGTTGCGGCCCACCCAATAGAAGACGTAGTTCGCGTTAAATCTATGTCACGCGGGGTACCAATCCATTTCGTAGGGAAGATGGCAAGGATGAAAGACGAATCTCGAGAGAGAGATAAGAAAAAGAGTAAAGAAGCGAGAGCGGGCTATAGCTTAAATTGGCTCGTGCACACACACATGAAACTAAATAAAGACGGGGAGGGCTCTTCCAGTTAGAAGAAAGCAACAAAAAAAACAGACAGCAAGAAAGAGAGTGGGGCAGTCTCATCCCATGAAAGGTAAAGAAGGACTGCTGCTTTCCCAAGTGGAACAGGTTCAATTCAATAGTTCCGACTCTGACTTTGAAGCCGGGTTAATAAGCCTAAGCTTTAACTATGACTACGAGCTGTTGGGATCACATTCGAGGAGGTCAAGTCGGGTTGAATAGATGAGTGTTACGGTTAAGTCTGGGTCTTGTCATACCAACATAGGGAAATCCTACAGTAACTTCCTTTTGTACGTAATTCGAAGATCGACGCTCGGGTGAAGACTATGAGTGGCTTAACACTCTAACGGCGGAGACAAAGCCATATCGGACGGAAGAACGCTTTCTTGTAGCGAAATTAAAGGTATGGATAGGTTTCATTGAGTGCCTTACCGGAAAGCGACGATCTAAAGGAAGAGCTCTTTAGCTTGCTTCGAAAAGGGTCTACTTCCCCTGCGTTCAAGATATCCCTTTCCGCTACTACAAAAGAATACCTCTCGAGCGTTGCCACCGCTCAATCCACCCCTGCAGAAAGTTGGTATTCAAGAGACGGAAACTATGTGAAGAAGGTGGAACTAGGAAGAAGAACAGGGGCCCGCGTCGAGCCATCCTGACGGACGAGCAGCATCAATTGAATCGGAAGACACAAAGACAAAGACGGGCTAACATATAAAGTAGTGGAATGGAAAAGAATGGTAGCCCATCCAGGACAGGCTAGAGCAAAACCCCTGAAGAGACTCCAACTCCAAGAGTCACTGCATCTCAAACCAGCGGTAAGTCATTTTGAAGAAAAGGGCTTAGCGCGCAAACGCAGCATATGAATTATCACCCACTGGTCAAGGGCACGCTCGCGAGGGAATTGGCTACTGGCGGGGAACTTCTAATGGCTTCAAGGGGCACTTATACTAACTCGGCCGGTCCTAACGAAGGAAGGAAAGACGCAACTGTAACTATATTGCTGGGAAAGACCACTATAAACTACAGCCACTGGGGTATGCGAAAGTCCCCGGGCGGGCATCCTGGATTTGGAAGGGCATCCTCTCTTCCAGAGATGTGATCCGGAGGGCCCTCTTATTCATAATTGGCAATGGTAATTCCACCAGAGTTTGGGTCGATCCTAAGGTTCGGGTTCCTTTCATGTTGCATTTCAAACCTGCAGCCAGATCTGGATAATCTTTAGATCCCCAGTGTTGAGGTTGTGACCTAATGATTCCAGGAAAGAAAAGATGGGACAACAATGTGATTGAATTCCTATTTTCTCCGTTCCGGATTATGCGGAGGCAATTTTTATAATTCCAATATTTTATTATAGGAACTACCTACATTGATTATCTCATACATATTGGGGATTCAGTAGCAACTACTCACCTTGGTCAAGCCTTTCACTTTAAAATAAAAGGGCTTTCCCCGATCTGACTATTGGCTTATATAAGCCATTGAACTTACTTGAATGACTTAATTTGTTCCCCTTCCTGTAGGCATTGCGCACGGCATTCCACCAAGCAATCCATTTAGGTGATGAAAGACTTCAATTCATGCATTTCTAACCCGGATTAGGGGTTCGCGGTGCTTACCTTATAAGTGTTTCCACACATCATCTCCTTACTCCTGTCAAATGCAAGTTTGAATCGGGACTGGCACAATGACCAAGCACCATAGCAGAGGGGAAGAGTCTATCTATTTATTAAATAAAATAAAGAGACGCCCTAATTATGCATTTTCTTTCAAAGCGCACTAAGTTTCTTTCTCGACTATACTGGGTGGGGGACCATTATCACGAAAACCAGGAAGGAGAAATTAAACAAGCCCTATATGAAATAAACCTAAAAAACTCTATTTGACTATCGAACGGCTCTTGGTGGTTTAGGTTTAGTAGGAGCATGGCTTAAGGTAGCCCCTGACTCTCGGTCTTCTGTAAAGGTAGCAAAGTCACTAACTAAAATTAGGGAAGCGCTAGGCTAGACGAAGGGGTCGATCCTACACCCGGTTCAATTCGTTTTGAATTCAATCACCCAGAAAGTCGGCATTTTACCCGGCAATCTCCTCGTATAAATGAGTTCTCTTTCTTCATTGATGGATTTCGTTCCCACTGAAATAGAAGTAGAGGGAACCCTCTACAAGAATAAAAATCGAAGAAGGCACTGATAGTGAAATTGGGGCAAGAAGAAAGCCGGGCTAAAATCATGATTGCAACTTATTGACCGCAGCTACAGGACAAGAGCTAAGCTCGCCAGCCAAGCCAGTCTTCAAGAAAAGAAAAGTCTTGGCAGGGAAGATAGACATCCAGTAGTGCAATTGACTTTTAAACATCGCATCGTACTCAAGTTCGCTTGTCGAGTTCAATATACTCATAATCCTCCCCCGATGGTATCTCGCCCCAATCACCTTCAATAGTGAACATGGTCATCTTTAGGTATTCAAAAAACGTATCTTTGTCTCATTCAAATGGGAGTGGAGTTCACCTACCCAGGTGTTCCGATATCAAGGTTGTTAGCGCTTTTCAAAGAATCTAGTGTCGTAGAAAAGTCAGTCAGCATATGGTTGTTTAGCCCCTTTTACATTGGGTTAAGCCAGGTGATCGGGTATGCCAACGCAAGTGCAGACAGTTTGATGAATTAGAACGCTTGCCCATCTTTTTGTAACAAGAAATCATGAATTCTTTTTCTTTATCAGTGGGGGTCAACCAAACGGTATCCATTCTAGCCAGCACCTCTGGGAGAAAAAAGCAAACTGCCCCTCGTTCTTATCGTGACAAAAGTTCTGTTAGGTTCTTAGTAGCAATCGGCGACCTTTTCTTCTTTGTGGTTAATGGAGAAAAGCCTTAGGACCGTATTTGTCATATTCTTTTTCAAAAGGTTCCGCCCCCCCCAAAAAAAGAGGAGGGACTTGTCGAATTCAATTGCCTTGGTTTTTCCCAGGATAAATGCCAGAGCAAAGGGGGGCTTGCACGCCATTTAATTTATGTATGTCCTAGGTGGCGGAGTGATGATCCTCATCCGCCCGCAAGTGAACTCTTTCGACCAACAGCCGGAAGCTTGCCGATTGCAAATTTCTGGTCTGTAAGTCAGAAAGCATTCTATAAAGGACATTGAGGTTTTCCTCTCCAG
>JAYMSM010000233.1:0-13027 GCA_036897885.1 Plantago crassifolia | reverse complement strand
TATACTATTTAACAAGTATCGCTTTTAAGCGAGAGTCTAGGCGACTTGTAGCCGGGATATTTCTATGTAATCGAATAATAATACTTACTCCCTCCGCCCCACAAAACTTTACCCACCTTCCTTTTTGTGGTGCCCTACAAAACTTTACCCATTACCAAATTAGGAAGTAACCCCACAGAATAAAACATTATTTCAACATCAACACTACTTATTTATCACTACAAATTAACCTACCCCACTTACTTTTTCATTTACTCAATTATTTTAACTCATTTACTTAAACTGCGCGTCAATTCAAATTGGTAAAGTTTTGTGGGACGAACGGAGTAGTTGTTAAATAGAAAAACACATTTTATTACTAATTACATGTATCATAAACCTCAGGCCTATGTAATTAACAAACATTTACATGGACAACAAGTGGGTCCCAATTTATCAACCATTGTCAAAGATGGAAGACATTAAAGCTAAACAGCTCATGAAGAACAAAACCTAGATCCCCAATTCGCCTGGCATTTACCAGCACCGCATCATGAAAATGGAAAATAATCCGCCGAGCCTGTTTGATGGTGAAAAGCGTTTTTGGCTAACCATCGCCGCCGGAGATGACAACAATGTGGTAAGTATACTTCGAAACCTATCCTGTACTATTTAAAATCTATTTCCCAACCACCAAATGCAATAAATTAAAATTAGGTAGATTCATTTGCGGATTGTAGGCGTAGTTAATGGTTTCATTGATTTATAAACAATCTGTGCCAACTCAAGTGTGGATCTATACTTCATTCATCAATTTAGGTAGTTTCCCAAATTAGGCTTCTATAACTTGTTTTAGCTGTCGTTATATTGACCTATTACTAACTCCAGCATTTCCTCACTCTCGTATAGAAACTACCCGATGATTATGGGAGATTCTGGCTGTTGCAACGCCCTGCCCCCAGGGATTGTGTGATTGTAACCACTGGAGATGGAGATGTATCTCAGCTTGGAATAACTCGATGGGGAGGGGCAGCTTACTTCCAAGGAGGCTGGCCAGAGTTCAAGTGCTACTATGGACTCAATACTGGTGACATGGTCATTTGCACATACACTCAGTTCGAACATATCCAGATGGCCTTCTTCAAGCATGGTGGTGCAGAGTCAGTCGTGAACAGGAGTTTCGGGGCAATGAGCACCGAAGGTACAAAATCATTTAATAACTGTCTCAGCAATGCAATACATGTATAAATGTATAATTTTGCCAATACTTACTACACTGCATCTAAGGTAACAAACCAGCATGAAAGATACTCACTCAAAATCTACCAACACTTCTTCGACCCTTAAACCTACTACTAATTAATAGAAACAAACAAAAAATGTAGGGAAGCCAATCATGATGTCAGTCAAAACAGAGGTCGGGGGTAGTAGTCGGCCACAGGACGGCAAAGGTGAACCACATATATCGACTCTCTAGTCTAAAATAATTTTTCCTTCATGCTACTACGATCTATTTACAATGCATTTAATCCATTTTCAGGAAACAAGGAACCCCACGCTCCCTCAAGCAGCCGGAACCAGCCCAAAACAATCAAGGAACCCTTTAGAGGTATTGTCATTCGATTGGTATCTTTCAATTCTGGAGCCTGTCAAAAAACTACTTACATACATTTTGTTCTTGTATCTGTAGCCACGTATGCTTTGTCAACTTCAGCCTCACTGGAAACAACTCCTGTTCTCCCACGCGTGACTAGGTGCCGGATCCTGCTAGACCACAAATCTGCTGCTGGAATGTTCAGTCTTGTAAGTCTTTGCTAATCGTCAAACTTGTAAGCACTTACAGTCTGCGTATACACACTTATAAGTATTAGAACAATTTTATGACATTTACAGTCCCTCCCAATGGATTTTGCAACAACTGTCCTGAAACAAGGAGTCAGCCAGGTCCATCTCAAGGTTGGCGGAGGGGTTATTTGGAAGATCCAGTGTGTGTTGGGGCCTTATGCAGCTATTATTATAAACGGCTGGGAGAAGTTCATCTTCGACACGCGGCTTTCTCCAGGCGATTCAGTCGATATCATGCAGAACAAAGCGTATGCAGACTACTGGGATGTAAAACTTATTCCAGGATCTGCAGAGAACTAAGGAGCCTCACAAACTAAACTAGGGTTTTCATGCAGCGGCTGTGTTTTGGATGTAGACCTGGAACTCTTTACGCGGCATTTATGTGTGCACTTAGTATCTTACTATTACAATACCACTGTTTAGCCTCTTACTCATGGTAAGGCTTCATGGTTATGCTTCTAACTGGTTTCGGAAAACAACAAATGAATGCAAAGGATGTTAAATAGGTATTCTGCAACGATTTCCAGAGATAACATATGCAATTATCATTTACACTATCTTAAGAATTCATATAAATGACACAGGAGCAACATAGCTTCTCTCCATATATATATGTTAACGCATAAGCCCTGAAAAGGTGACAGTATCCATGTGATGAGTCGTCCAGAGGTATCCATGAACGGTATCCAGGAATAAGTATCCAACAATTACTGCCACACCATTTTCCAAATGGAACTGCAAATGTTTTTTGGGCATCTAACTTTACAATCCCATCTTCAGACCAAAATTCACCAACATTTTTCAAAATTGAAGACAATTTTTTTTTATTTGCAGGGCAAATTAGGGCACAAAGAATTCAATCCTAACAAACGCACATGTACAAATACGCAAATAATTCGATAAAACAGGTTCCTACATTTAACGCACTTTAAACTAACACAACCCAGAAGTTACTCTTCGAACATATACGCATGAAGAGAACCATCCTTTCGGAAGGCCCCATATCAACAAAGTAATAGCCCTTGGTTCAAAGAATTGCCATAAGCTAAAGTATCATTACCAACCCGACAACTTCATGCTTCTTAATTAGTTCTAGCTATTGCTTATGAACTCTTAAATTGATCTAACTGCCTTACCTGACAAAATTGTCTACTTAGAAAATTAACAAAGGAAAAAAAATTCCCTTCAAAACGACTACGTGGGATAGATGGAATTCATGTAGGAGACATATCACGGTGGACGTGTGCTCCTTTCAATAGCCATAGACCGGCCTATGTATCTTAATAAAAATATGTACTCCTCCACCACCAGAAGTCAACAAAAACTAGAAATGTCAAAAGCACAGAAACAACACTTGATTCAATACATGACTTCATCAACATTCACTGCATACCAAGTCAAGCTATCATCAGGCCAAAACAAAACAAGTTCCCAAAACAGGTCACTACAGCCCTACAGATATGCATGAACGGCACTAAATGCACAGGTGCATAACAGGCAGCCCATACATATCTGCTCTCTTAAACAACTATGCATAATAGCTAACATAAACAAGAGTTCTCCCACCCAGGTGGTTAGGTTCCATCTAACAGAAAGCAGTAAAAATAAACACGAACGGCCATATCATCCTACGCCTCCACAGCCTCAACCACGTGAATGTCCCAGGTCTCCGTGAAACGCTTATTCCAGATGAAAATCAAGGTGTCACCAGCCATGATCTTGTTATCCACCACAAACTTATGCCATCCTTTGGTTGCCCTAGCATGCTTTGAGTTGCATTGGCAAGTTACCTCCCAATTACGGCTCCCGGAAACACGGAAAGACATCTCAGTCTCCCCCCTCTTCAAATGAGCTGAGGCAAATTCAAATGGAAGCTTCTACAGAAAACAAATAACAACAATGAACTTGGTATGAAACACATCTATAGCCTTGTCACAGCAGATAAATTTCAGATGTTAGAAGCACTAACCAAAGCATAACGCCCGTCAACATCAGCTTTAGTTATGACGACCGACGCAACTGGATGTGGGACTGCTGTACGGGCCACCTCATCAGCAGCCTGTGTCGTTTCCACGGCCGTAGGGTTGTCTGAGCCTCCGCCACCACCAGAAGCCTGATACATTCGATATGCAGGACCTCTAAAACGAACAGCTGATTACATCCAGCAATTGGTAAATACACAAATTAGGTTCAAACCAAGGGTTAAATTCTATAGCTGGGTAAGATGATTTCCTATCCAATACTGCATGGTACTCACCTGGAAACTCAACATATGGCCTAAGTTCATTTTCAGTAAAAACCGTTCCACCAACCGCAACTATCACGTCAAAAATAAATATATTAAGTAGACTTCGAAACAATAAATATAGTACCAGCAATAGAACACTAGGTTAGCGTTGAAGCATACTAGCAAAAGAAATGAAATCCAATATTTAGCCCTAGTTATGCATACCGCGAACCGGAGGCTCCCGAGGCTGCTGTGTGCAGCTAAACGGCTCAATCATCTCCTCAGCACTATACTCCTTGTCAGGGTTCTCAGTCGAGACAACATGATCCCTTACAGGTGTAGTTGATATATTAGCTGGGGACGAAGACGTTACAGCACCACGGCAAGCTAGCCCAGCACTAAGTCCTATATGCAACATTGTACATTTAACAACATGTACTGATTTCCATATAAACTAAACAACACATTTCCTCAGTCAAAGGGTAAAACCACATACCGCACGGCTCTCCAACTCCTTTACGAGCAACATGCCGGTCAACCAAAAGCCCAGCGCCTACATCAAAACCTCCTTGAAACACTTCCACCTCATTCAACATGGCCTCAGCAGGGTCGTTCCAGTACAATTCTATTGGCACTGGGTTCTGAGTAGATGCTGCAGCAGCAATGTTAGCAACACCTGAATAAGGCAAAGAAGAAAAATGCCGGAGCTTAAACAAACTAATATGTAATGCGTTATCCAAACCATACAAATAAACCACCGCAACCAACGATGGATATATGGAATTCAACTGATCTAACTATGATCAGGAACCAAACTACCTGATGGCTGTTTCCGTTTCTGTGAACTACCACTTCCCTCGCCATCAAACTCAATACTCCTCCTTGGGAACTCAGAATGATCAGCCACGCTACCTAGTACAAATATAATATAGTACAACAAGAAAGATCAATAAAAACACATGGTAAACTGCTGTCATTAAAAATCAAGGACCTCTACAGGAAAAGGAAAGAAAAGGTTACCTCTAGCAGGTTTGGAGTTCACACTGCGCTTGTTTGTTCCAGAAGCATTCAGTCCTTCGTCGGTTTCACCAGCAGAGGTACCAATATTAGTCCCTTCATTGGTTGCAGCCCTAGGAGAAACAAGATTCCTGTTTACTACCGGACTTCCTTCGTCAGCAGAAGGTGATTCTGGATCATCAAACGGTTCACTCGGGTTAATTCTGTTCTTATTACCAGATACCCGGTACATCTTAACATTCAACTGATCGGCCCGATCATACTCAAAGTAGAGCATATCACAGTAGGTCAGTGCAAATGTTGTACGGAACGCAGACCATCCTTCACTCAGGTACACTCCCCGGTTGTGCAATTTCAGCTCAACACCATACTTCAGCCCATCATGGGGAAGAAGGTAAACTTTCTGGGGAATTGCAGGCATACTCTCACGCACAAAATCATCAGGGATCCTCTAATAACAATTAAACAAAAAAACACATGATGTAGATAGTGAGACAAGTAGAACATGAATTCAAACTGTGGGAAATAAACAAGTTCCCTAGCAACGGCTAGTGAACAACAAAAAAAGAAACTAACAGCAAATAAATGAATGGATAATTATATCCCCACTGTCAAACAAAGAGGTTTCTTTAAAAAAAACTTTAAATCAAGTCTCAAGCAAGTGTTTTAAATACAAACTCAAAAAAAACCAAAAAACTCTTTAGGAACAATTAAATCCAAAAATCCTGAGCATCTGCGTCATAGATCTAACAAAAACAGTAAACATGAGCACGCTGAAATGAAATCCAATATCTACAATATCTACTGTGGACCGCAGGGAAGAAGACATTCATCTTAGTGCAGCAAACATTGGTGGGTGTAACTTAGAAAAGGGCTAGCTACTTGGATACTACTCAATCTAATCTGTGCAATTAAAAAACAACTACTCACACTGAAATGACCATACAGACAGCTAACAGCAATGTCTAACTCTACAAAATGGGAAGAGAACTTCTAAACCTTTTATCTCTTCCGTGAAACCCTAAAGCACTCATACTTGTACTACAACATAGACAACATGGAGTTCTTTTATATGTAACCAAAGAGATTACAACAATGTAAGTAAGTCAGAGTTTCAAGCTTACCACCCTGTCCTCATCCGGAGAGATGAGCAAAACGCTGAAACTGTCATCAGTAGGTTCAGGAATTTCGGTAGACATGCCTAGTCCTTGCTGAAAGATAAAACAGCTAGAGAGGAAAAGGATTGTATTTGTGCTCCCACGATGGTGTGCAGCCGGAACAAAACTCCTGCAAATTAGAGAGCCTTTATTTCGATTTGCTTACCTAGTAAGCTTAAGAAGAAGATCTTTGTAGAAGAAAAGAAAAGAAAAGGTGGTAGTAGTTGTACAGATGTGATAGTCTATCATGCAGAGAGGTTGGCCCCTACACACGTTAACCAATGCAGCATCATACCTAGGGTTTTTTTACTAATTTAAATTACAAATATCTGTACTAAAAATGTTGTTACTTTAAAAAATCTTCTATAGGTAACATTCTAGAACAAATACTAAGTAAATTCAAACTACATACCGAAAAATCAAAACACAAACGAAACTACTATGTTTTCAAATTAATACATTATTCTCATTGTCGGAATTCGATAAGCACACAAATATGTCTCCATAGTATGGTCACATAGGCTGCACGGGCAAAACAAGAAAAACATAATAAAGGAAAGGTTCAAGGCACACAAATGTAGCACACACAATCTATTTATGACAATGTAATCACACACTAAAACACATCATGAGGTAGTAACTACGAGTTCGAAGCTTAAGTGGCTCACCCATGCCTTTATACATAAGGCAGAGTTGGAGGAAAAAAAACAATGACAAGTATCCTGGACTTAGTATAACAGGCCCAACATACAGAACGGCCCAGATAAGGAAGATAGTTAGCCGGACTCTGGGATACTTGGATACCTAGGTAGGGATACTGTATCCCGGATTGTTTAATCAAAACTTACGTATCCTCTCAGCATTCCAGCAACCAGTATACATTGTACAGTATCCAGGGTACCGGATTACATATCCAGGTATAAGTATCCAATCCATTTACAGTACCCGTACCTTGGTATCCGTAGTTCAATATCACAGGATAATACAGCGGGGATACAATGCACAACATTTTCTGTCATATTCAACACCAAAAGAAGTTCAAGCGGCTTTCTCAGTAGAGAAATATCAGTACTTAGTGAAAACAAAATAGTTATAGCGTCTAGTAGAACATCACAGGGCAAATAACATTGTCTAGCCACTTGGGAAAAAAAACAATTCTTCATCAATCCCTGCAAGCCAACTATTCGTTTGCCCCCTCACGCATGATGGATTCGACGAACGTATTCACCATCCTAGCACGCTGCTCACCACCTTTCTCCTTTGTCCACTTCTCGTTGAACATGTTATGTCCCCTAATAACAGTTTCCACGATCGAGCATACAACAACACCACAATATAGGGTATCAGGAGCCTGCTGGGGAAACATAGGCGCAGGTGTAATCTTTGTCTCAAAGTCAGCTTTCATTATCCTCAGGCGCCTAGTGGTAGTGCACTTCTTAACTTGCCTCTCAACATATTCGACCTAAATGGACATAGACGCAGTGACAATTAAATATTCATCAACATATATCAATAAATTACTGTTGTATATAACGCATATACAGCACAATTATGTTACCAGTAGCATAGCAGCCTGCAAGTGCTCATCTGGCTGGTTACCACTAGGTAACAGGGGATTGTAGAAACTCCAGATGCTATCCTTCACGTTGAATGTCAGTAAGGTCCAATGATTCCCTGTGTATACGCGAGGATCCATTGCTCCAGTGGTGTTAATTGGGAATATCCACCGATCATAAACTATCGCTTCGTCGATCTTTTTGTCAATAAACTGATAGACTATCCCTTTAGAAAAGGGGTCCATGTCATAGCGGGCAATATGCATCTGTTCCATATACATTAAAACCACATCATCTTAACATCCTCAAATCCAATAAAAACAAAATCAACCTAACAAATTATGATATCAACTGAGCCAGTAAACTAACCCAAAGGAAGCTGTTGAACATATAAATCTTCCTTGCCCACTCAAACCGCTGTTGCATGTCATTCTTCTCTGCAGCTACTATTTGACTTATCAAAAGGACCCAGGTGTCGATTACCTTCATTTCCTATGCAATCAAAATTAGGCAAACAAATTGGTCAGTGTCAAATAAGCGTAAACACATCAAACCAATTACTTGACATTAGGAGGTTACCGCGTCGTCTAGGCTTCTGTGATTGAGTAGTGTCTCAATGCTTTCCAAGGTTATGAAGTTATTCGCGTATGAATTTTGAACTTTCAAGATCGTAGCCCTGCAATAACAGAAAGAAATTACACAACATAGTACAATATCATAAAATCGAAAGATTGCTATTAACATTTCTCTAGATAGGGCATAACTTACGAAGGTAAGATGTTCTTGAACTTGGCCAGCAACCAATTGATAACTGTGGGTTTCGCAAGCTTATAGGCAATACAGTTCCGATCGACTACCATTGTCCGTGCTTTGTTTGGGTCTGGCTTCCTATGGTTCGCATTAGGAATTGACACAGGGATAGGTGTACCAAGGTTTTTCTTCTTTCTCTGGTTAAGCAAGGTTCTTTGATGAACTCGGTCAATCAAATTCTTCTCAGAAACAGGAGACCTGCTCTTAATGCAAGGGACGATTGCCACATGCTCGGAATCAAGTGGCTCAATCTTAACAACTACCCCTTTGAACCTACTCTCTGAATTACAATCCTCGGACATCGTTGGCATAGCAGATCCACTCTCGGCTGATCCAGGTGCACAGATAAAACTTTTCGGATCAGTTGGGGTACTGAACAACTGAGTTCCAGAAACATGGCCAAAAGACTTCAAATCGTCTGGGCTAGATGTATGTCCAAAAGTCGTATAATTGTTGATGGGTGTTTCATTGGCAGATGTATTACTGGAACTTCCAACAAATCTCCCTTGTAGTTCATTCAAAGATAGACCAGAACCACATACAACGCCGTTTCTCCCAGTATAAGTCGGCATTCCACTGCTACAGAAACTACTACCAATCACACGGTCTATATTCAATGAGGACGTGGCCATTCGCACAGCTTCCGTATTATTTCGCTCAACCATCTCATCCATCTGCTCGTTCAGCAATTTAGCATTACTCTTCAACTGCTCAACTTCTAGTGACAGCTCTAACTTACGTGCGTTATCCGCTAGCTGAGCCTTTCGCAACCTCTCAATCTCTGCGGCCATTTCAACATTGTCAACATTCAACTTCTCCAGTTTCTTCTCCGCAACCCACTTCTCGTTACTCAGACTACTAACCTTCTGGCTGTCAGCCCTCCCTTTGTTGTAAAGCCGTGCTTGGACACCTTCTTGGTGAGCTATAGTATCTGACAGCTTCTTTATAAGCACTGTGTTGTTCTCCTTAGCTGCGATTTCAGCCTCAAACTCGTCGGTGTCCCTAAGAGTGTCCTTCACCGCAAGGTCACACTTTAATTTTAAGTTCTCATCTTTCACCTGCTGCAGCAAAGCTTCCAGTTCAGCAATCCTTAGGTCTGTCACATCACACAATGGTTCGTCCACCGGATCCATGATCACCACATCATCCTGTATCTCCTCAAAGCCAGCCACTGGTGCTTTTGATGGCAATTCAGGATCACAAGACGCATCGACACGAGCGACATAATCCACATGCGACCTATCCAGGGCCATGTCAGTAGGATCTAAACAACGGCCAATTACTTCATTGCTAACTAAATCTGACTCATATGGAATATTGTCAGATTCTTCAATTTGGCAACTACTGCCACTACAACCATCAACCCTAATACCGGCTGACATATGAGTTCGAGTCTCGTAATCCTCATCTATCAAATTCTCAATTGGCACCCAATCATTCTGCATTGAATTGCTAGGAATGTAAACATCATCATCAACATCTTGCACTTCGCTGTCAAATACTTCGTCCAAGCATCCGGTAAGAAGGTGGAGCTCATGATCAGTAGGATATAGATTATCCGTAAAATGCTGCAACAATTGGCTCCAACTATTCAGGAAATGTAACGAAACCAACAAAACAGAAACTACAGCACATGCGACCAGGTGCAGTCATGCATGTGCAATGAAAGAAGTGAAAGACTTACATATGAAGAATCCAAACTATCCAGGTTCAGTCCGTCAAAAGCTGAGTCAAGCTTTGTAAGATCCCATCTCAGGAAACGAGGGAAAACAACATCAACCGCACTAGGCTGGATAAGATCCACATGCTCACACATCCAGAACTACAATTCAATAAGAAAAATGTCATGGTCAATCACGTTTCTAAATACAGTTACTACACCACCTCAAGAAAACTTAAAAAGTGTTTACCAGGAGGAAAATAGAACAAGACCCAATCTTGCATAGGCTCGAACCGGTTGGCGGCTTCATCAGCTCGGCTATGATGTAAGATGACCAGTCATAGGTGCATATATCGTCAAAATCATCCAACAACTCTGTTATCCTCCATTTCAACGAAAGGCTCTGCGTTGGTGCAAAGAAGGCAGCAAGAAGGTACAAATGAAGGACTCTAGCCACATCCTCTGGGTCTATATCATCACCCAATGGAACCATATTCTGGATCATAGTCTTCAGCATCGAAGGACTTAGCCTGTATCGGGAGTCGCGCCCTCTACCCTGCATGTGACTCAACTTGCCTCTGAAACATCTCTTCAGGAAAGGCGTCTGTTGCACGGAGCCTTGCCCAATATCAATAGTCCTACTACCTTCTCTCACACCAAATATGAGTTTCACATCATCTCGTTTAGGGTACATGAACTTCCCTCCAAACTTAAACCCTGGTTTGTCAGAAACCACTCTGAATCTCTTAACTATCCTAGTTATGTTATGGTCGTTCTTTTGAAACCTTTGAAATGTAGAACGATCATTCATATCCAGTGCAGCCTTGACAATCAGCCAGAAAGGTGTTCGTTTAATAGCTGTAATATGCGAACTACTGAACTGGAAAGATCTGATCTCCTTAACCAGAGACTGAACATTACTACGATAGGTAAGCCCAACTGCAAAAGAAACAATCACATAAAGCATCTACCAGTGACATCCGACCAATAACCACAAGTAAGAGGAAACTTACAACAACGTAAACAACTTAAACAATGACAATAAGTAGGAGTAAATTGATGAAGGATAATATTCCAAAAACACACCTGGAGTTACATCCAGATTGATGCCAGCACTACCTCCTACAAAAAAAAAATAAGTGTTAATACAAAGTAAATTCTCAGTGATTGGTCAATTCACTCAAGCACATAAGTCAGACATGAGTTATACCTCTAACGTTCTTGCCCTTCACATTTACACCTCGCCTGACCCTCTCGTTCAGATCACTGTCTGTGTTAGTCTTGAAACCTAATGCACAACATCGATTTGGGCAAAAATGAGCATATTAAATTAAGTTCTCATGTATATAACCAATCAGTATATTAAAAGTGCAGTAACAAGTTAGACAAAAAAATTCAAACTCACCATATTTGTCAACATCATACTCTATCTTCCTCTTGTTCGGTCTAACATCGGGGGGGGCCAATAGATAACGGTCTGGTAATAGCGCTGCAGCCTATAGCCTTCTTACATGGAAATCTTATGTACTCGTACTCCTCATCTACAAATAAGGTCCAACTTTATAAACACCAAGCCCATAAATCAAATGAATGATGACCTCAACTATTGTTATCTATCAAAGCAGAAATTATACAAAAGAAACAATAGCTTTGCTCATAACATCTTCAAGGCATTCATAACAACAAGCAGGAGTCTCAATGCATTCAAAAGGGTGGATACACAGTAGGGGGCACAACAGAAAAGTTTCAAGTATTATCTGTACATATAGAACTTACTGAGGACAAAAACATTCCGGGCATCACAATCACGATGTCAGAACTAAACTAGCCATCTAAGATGCACAATGTTGTAGAAATAAGATTTTAATATACTTCAGAAAATGAATTGGTAGGGAACTGAGTTGAACAAATACCTCCGGCGTCGAAACTACCGGCATTCGCCGATGCTTTTTGCTTACCAACGCGCTTGTTGACATCCATATTTCAACCCTAGGAAAACAGAATGTATGGGTTTTTAAGATACTACCGAATGTGTGGTTTTTTGATACCACTGGCAGTTTACAATGTAGAGGGTTTCGATGCAACACAGCTCTTACTAATGAGTAAATTAGGTTCAAATTTCTGGAATTTAAGAAAATCGATCTGTTTTTCGTAACAGGTTTTTTCGAAGGAGATTGCAGATGCAAAATAGTTAAATTGAAGGCATAAATTCAATGTTTTCTAGTAGAATTTAGGGATACGTATACATACCTTCTACCTCGTGATTTGGGGATGAACTCGGAAGTGTGGAAGCCAGAGTGTAGAATGAGCGGGGAATTTCTTGTAAGAGGGCCAGCTGCCAAGCATTTTCAAAATCCAAACTTATGAAGTGACGTTTATTTGGGGGAACTAATTAGCCAGATCTGAAAACAACTCTTGTAATTAATTGAAGTGGGGGGACTACAACTTGTATTAATGGAAATATATCACGTGAGGGGGCAGCCGCACAGTCAAGGGGCAGGAATGGCTTTTCGCTACTTTTTTTGCACTACTTGGAATACCTTTTACTTGCTGTATTGAATTGGTTTTTTACTGCATCAGATTGAACTGATTTGCAGCCGCCCCATTATCAGGGTCCACAAAGCCTGGAGGCTGTTCTACATAGACTTCTTCAGACAAGGCACCATTTAAGAATGCGCTTTTAACATCCATCTGAAACACTTTAAAATTTTTCTGTGAAGCAAATGCAAGAAACAACCTGATAGCTTCCAATCTGGCAACTGGTGCATATGATTCA
>JAYMSM010000232.1:0-13050 GCA_036897885.1 Plantago crassifolia | reverse complement strand
AGAGCCAAGGATCAAATTAGTAAGGGACGGGGGAAGGGTATCTCTAAGAAGATCCAGGTTCCAGGTGGCATCGTGGTTGAGAAAATCTGAGACCAACATGCTGGTATTAGGGGGGGAGATGATCGTAGTAAAATCGGTAATTTGTTTGTTATTAATCCACCTGTCTTTCCAAAAGTTGATCAGGTTACCTTTGCCAATGTTCCATCCAATAGAGTCCAAAACCGAAGGGATAAGTGAGTGTAGTTGTTTCCAGAACCAGCTATGATATCTCATTACCTTACTCTCGATGAAAGAGCAGTTGGGGTAGTATTTGGTTTTGTAAAGTGTCGCCCAGAGGGATTGGGGGTCGTTGAATAGACGCCAGGCATTCTTAAGAGTGTAAGCTTTGTTCAGGGTGGTAAGGTTTTTGAGGCCGAGGCCTCCCTGGCTTTTAGGGCGGCAAACTCTTTTCCAGCTTAGTTTGGCATTTGTGCGTTGACCCGGAGTGGCGTGCCAAAGGAAGTTGTTTGACAATCGATCAATACGGTCAATAGTAGATACGGGAAGTTTGGTTGTGGCCATAGCATAAGCTGGTGTTGCATTCACAACGGATTGAAGCAGAACTAGTCTACCAGCCTGTGAGAGGAGACGGTTGTACCAGTTGTTAAGTCGATTGTGGATTCGATCGACGATGTGGTTGAATAAGTCGGCCTTTTTGCGCCCAAAGATGAAGGGTAGGCCCAAGTATTTGTCTTTACGTTTCCTAATCGATCTGTCTTTGTTTCTATCAATCCTTCCTTGATCTGCATGCTTGAATTCCATGACCATGACTCTCGTTCTCCTTCTGCTTCTTCCAGCGCGCTTATGCCAAAACTTCTACCTAGAATTTCGATCTCTTTTTCACGGAAGTGGTATTCGAGGGGCATTTCTGGTTGCTAAGACGGATTCCTTTCTACTTTCTACTATTGATTGTCAAAATCTTGCACTCCTCTATTCTTTTGGACGGATTTCTCTCTGCCATTCTTTCTCCGTGTCCATTTGACCGAGATTCCTTCTTTTTCGACTCCTTCCTAGTTCTTTCCGAACGTATTTCGAAACTTCATTCCATGCGATCTTTCTATACGTAATCACTTCTGACTCCTTCTATTTATTTGACGGAGCTCTTTCTTCCCAATTCTATTCCGAGACTTTCAGAATGTCTTCTCTTTCTATATTCTATTCCTTTGCCCTCCATTTCTGTCTGAATGATTTTACTTTATACTTTATATATTATATAGTATATAATATACACTTTATTTTAGATACTTTTTTTTACTCCATTTATATACTCCATTTTCTATTATTAATATATTAATTATATTATATATATTTTTATTTTATATACTAATTATACTATACAAATTCTACTAAATTATATACTAATACAAATATATCTTATATTCTTATATATCTTCTATTTCTAATAGAATGAAAAATTCTTATATATAGGTATAGGAAGTCCTCCGGTTCTTTGTTGTTGATGGTAGTGTGAAGCATGGTTCGTCTTCCTTCGTGTGTTCTAAAGCACGATTCTTCTTTCAGAGTCCTCTGTTCGAACAAGCGGAGGGATAGGACTCCTATTTCCCTGACTTTTTCCTTTTCTTTTTTTGCTTGTCTCTTTTCCCGATCCATTTTTTCTTTTTTTTTCTTCTTTTTGTTTGTTTTCTTGTTGTGCCAAATCTTTTGTTGTCGTCTAGTCTTCTAGTCGTGTATTTTCTCTTTTGTGTTAGAAAGCTGTTCCATCCCCTTTGCCTTTATTTTCCGAAGTTTTCTTGTTTTCGTCTATTCTTTTTTTCTAAATCTTCATTCTGTGAAATGACGTTTTTGTTTGGTGTCGGCTATTCTGATTCCAAGACTGGATGATTTTCGAATTTGAGTAATTGTTTGTAGAAATGGTATCGACCTACATTCTTTGTAGGAAGGGTTTTTTCTATATGGAGTTTCTAAGCGGATTAGATAGATTGGTAGTCTTTTCATCTCTATTGTATTGTGTTCCTTTTCTCTTTCTTCTATTTCTGGCACCCTTCTCTTCTTCTTGTTCTTTCCGTTTCTCTCTACTTTCTTTTCTGCTCTTCCCCGCTTTCCTTCTTTTCTATCTTCTTCATGGAAATTGACTAAGAGCTCTTTTCTCCCGAAGATCGTCTCAATCCCTTTCTTTTTCAAAATGAATGCAGTGCTCTTTTCATCCTCGTTTTACACTGGGTCTCTTTACTCGATATTTTTTCTTTGACTTCTATTTTCTATTTATTCCTATTAAAACATCTATACTGGAATACTCCCTGTCAGCTAGTCTTAGCTGCTTGTTAGTGTAGTATAGTGATCTGGCTGCTCTTCTTTTTTTAATCCTTTCTAATTTTAATCCTTTCTAAAAGGTTTTTGGAAAGGTTTTATCTAGGTTGGGTTCTTTATAATTGGTATTTGTTTTCGATATCGAGTTCATTTTGTAGACTAGTCACAGCCGGCATATGGGGTAGTTTAGGATTTCTTATTAGTCTCTTTTTCAATCTGAAAATTCAACATGATTCGTTCTGTATTTCCCTCCTCTTTGTGCCTCTTTCTTTTTTTTTTTCTCTTGTTTCTTTTCTTCTTTCTTCGACTCTGATTCTTGTTTTCTTTCTCCTTCTTTGCTTCTTGCTTTCTTTTCTTTCTTCTATTTCTTTGTATTGTTTTTTTCTTCTTTTCTTTCGGAGCTTTTTTTCTGATTCTTTTTCATTCTCTCTTTCTCTTTTGTCTGTCTTTCTTTTTCCTTCTTTTCCTTTTGTTTCTCTTCCTCTTCTTTCTTTTTTTGTTTCTTTTTCTTCTTGGAAATTGCATTGTTCTGAAATTATTTTTCTAGTCTTTTCTAGTAGTTGCTCATTGTTGAATGACTTTCTTCTTCTTTCTGGGTTGCTATTTATTCATAGTTTGATTTTGAAAAATTAAGTTTACATTCTTTGTAGTGCATTTGTCAATGTCTCTTTGTTGTTGCTTCTTCATCTCTTTCCTCTACCCAATGGTAAAATTCTTTTGTTTTCTTCTTTCGGGTTTCTTCACCGAGACTAAGACTTTGTTCTTTCAGAGACCGCTGTAACATTCTCTTTCCTTTTTCTGGTGTAGTTTTTTTTTTTAGCTGTCGATTGGGTGGGCTTCCTTTTGTTTGTGTTTCATTTTTTACTTTACTAAGGTAGATTTCATATAGTTCCATCAAAATAGGTGATAGTTTCTGACTTGGGTTCGGTCTCTGGCCCGTCTTGGCCTTGGAAATTTGAAGTTGGTTTCTTTCAGGTTGGTACTCGCGTGATCGGTCAAAGCTGTTTTCTCGGATGTATTCTTTCACGCAAGCTTTCAGGGACTGCATTCTCACCTTCGGAAAATGTTTTTTCCTTATTTGACCGTGTTCTTTTTATTGTATCTGGTCTCCGAAACTCCTGGTTATTTTCATTTTGGATAGATTTTTGTCTCTTGCCTAAAGGCCACAGGTGTCTGTTAGGGCCTGGAGTTGTTGTTTCAAAAAGGGGTTTTCTTGTGTATGGTTTTTCCTCTCTCTTTTTCTTCTTTTCTCTGTCTTTTTTCCTTCTTCTTGTTGATCTTTGTTTTCTTCTTGTTTTTCCTTTTTTGTTCTCCTGCGTTCTTCTTTTTTGGTACAATACAAAAAGGGATGCTTTTGCGTTCTGGATTTTGGAAGGGTTAGTCTAGGGATAGGCCCTAAGGCTTTCTCCAGGAAAACTTCAAAACAAGCCCTTTCTTTGTCTATTGTCGATTGGTGTACACATTGGAGTCCATTTGACACTCAAAACTTTGGGTTTTTTTACTATGAGACTGGCGGGCCTTCCTAAGTTTTGGTCCACATCCTACTGCTAGTACATGTTCTATGAGAATTTCCTTTGTTTTCCGAAGTTTGTTAGGTTGTCGTCCATTTCTATTCTATTTTCTTCTAACGGACTAGACTAGTAAAATTTGTATTTTTTTCTCTTTCCTTTCTTCTTTTCTTTCTCTCTTCTCTGACTTCCTTTTCTATCTTCTTTTCGAATCTTGTTGTTTTTTCTCAAAAATGGATGACAATTCTCTCTTTCTTTAGACTGATCCTTTCTTGTTTACTTGTTTTGCTTGTCTTTTTTTGTCTGTCTCTTCTTTTTCTTTCTTTTTGTTTCTTTTTCGTTGTGAAAAAAATAGAAATCTGGGACTGAATTCCCCAACCATTGTTTATAAACTCACTGCTCTTTGTTTTCCGTACTCGACGAAATCCTGAAGATGTTAGGCTGTGCCTTTCAATAAGATGGCTTTCATCTCCCTTTTCTGCTTTTCCATTTCTTCCGATCTCTGTCTGGGATTGGCTTTTATATTAGATGCATGGCTGGTTTCTTCTTTTCGAAATTGGACCATGAAAAGATTTTTCTTTAAAACTCCTCGAAAATGAAACCCGAGTTCTCTCGAAAACCCTATGAGTGATGCATTTTCAAGTCATGACAGTAGGTTTTCAGCTTTTGGAGTCATGTCAAAATCTAAATACATGGTAGAATAAAGAAGACTCGGCTCTGTTCCAAATAACACTTTTACGGTATCTTTTTTCTTTCTGTTAGAATCTTTTTTCTTTCCCTCTCTTTCCTACTTTGTCTTCTTCTCTCCTTTTACTTAAATATTTATTTCTTTGCTTTTATGCTGGAGAAAGGACAATGTTGAAATTCTAATAGTAGGATGAAATCTATATCTACGGTAAGATCACTTGTTTTAGTGCATACAAAGCTTTTTAAATAGAAATGTATATGTGGTTAAAAAGTGCTTGAAAAGTTTCTTCTTTTCTATTATAATTATAATATTTGTCTGAAATCATGTTTTTATGTATCTGGCTCCTCGGAGATTATTGAATGCATGATTTTTTGATTAAAGAATGATTTGTTGAGTACTTAGTTTCTTTGAAGGTTTATCCCGTCCAGGTCCTCTCGGATACTTTCTTTTCTATTTTTGACCTTTCCTCTCTTTTTCTTCTTATTATTTTGATTTTTGCTTAGACGGAAAAGATTTTTAGTCACTATTTCGATTTCTTTCTTTTTTTTTCTTTTCTGCTTTTTCCCTCTTTCCTCTTATTTTTTCTTTTGGAGGACTGAAGGTTCTCTATTTTTTCTTTTCAAACGAGTACTTTCCTTCTATACGAAATTATGTAGGACTAAATTTTCTAGTTTCTCTACGGCATTCCCTTCATTTTTCTTTTCTGGAATCTTTTTATATGCTATGCCATTCTTTTTGTTTCACTTGTGTGCTTCTTCTCTACGCCATTCCTTTTTTCGGTCTATTTGGACACGGAGATCTTTCTTTACTTCATTCTGCCAGTCACTGATTCTTTTTCCTCAGAGATTCTTTTCTATTTAATTCCTCTTCCATTCTTCCCCGACATTTTAAACTTTTCTTTTTTATGTAAGCCCCCTTTCGGCAGCTTTTCCAAGACTCCTATTTCTTTGTGATATTCCTGATCACTTCATTTCTGAACGGTAGCACTTTATATACAAAATTACTTTAGTTTAGTCTTATTTTTTCCATTTCTCGATCTCTCGTCAAATAGATGCTGCTACTGACTTTTTTTACTCCAATACTTTTTTATTCACTTCAAATAGAAAAAAAGTTTCGTGGAGAATGGATGACAACAATGGATCTCAAATTTCATCAAGTATTTCATTTGAGATCAAAAATAAATGAATGACAACAAAAGGATACTACTACTTTCAACAAGTTTTCTTTCTCTTTTTTGAGGGATCGTAATTGGAACTGGAAAATGGATTTCTGCAAAGGGGACGACAACCAAATACAAATTTCTACTAAAAGTTTCCATAGCAGGTAAGTAGGAGTCTCAGTGATAGGGAGATACCCAGTAGCACCAAATACACATATAGTAGACAGGAAAAAAAGTCCTTCACAGAGATTATTAAAATGCTAAAGAAAAGAGTAGAATCATAGGGGGCCAGTAAAGCTTACCGCCAAGATCAAAAAACAAATAATAGAATAACTCACGTAAGAACCTCTGCAGTATAGTTAAATAATAGAGGACATTTATCTAGTCAAATAAGAGAGCTGTATATGTAAAATTGGTTTCGGGAGTTATGCTGCGCGTCCCGAAGTAAAGGATGTCCTATATTAAGGGAAAGGGCAGAGAGGAAAAAAAACTTCCAGAAAGAGGAAGCGAAGGGCCCTATTGCTCCGAAGAGGTACAGAAAGATTTGTAAATCATTTTTACTTTCATTAGGAAAGACAGAAAGAAAAACCTCAGTCCTGCCTGCAAAGAGATAAGAGTGCTGCGCCGAATATGAAGTACCGAATACATACAATAAAAAAAAGAAAAAAAGTAAATTATGGAATTTGTGGGAGAAATATAGTAAGAGTTAAGACGATGAAGCGACGATCTTGGGGAAAAAGACCCGAACAGACAATGACACTTTTAGGTACCCATGCCAAGTAAAATAAATATAGGGAGATGCCGCTCCTAGGAGAAATTGGTTTCCGTCATAGATCTTTCCCAAGAAGAGAGAGGGCAAGTAGGGCTCAGTAAACACCAACTGGGAGAATAGCAGGAGAAAATAAGTAGTATTCCCGATGATAGGTAGCGAAATTCGCCAATAAAAAAAGACAGGCCCAACCGTAGCCTCGCACAGAGATGAGATCTATGTTATAAATAAGTAGTTATAAATTAAGTACATTATTAGATTAGGAGAACCTGTGTCTATAACAATCAAATACATAAGTAAGTACCATGTCTAAGTCAACACGGTGTAAGAAGATAGTTTTATATATACACTATACACGGCCGGACCTTGCCACAGAGCTCGAAAGTAAAAACGAGGCACTTTCTTTCCGGCAGTTACGGAGGACTTGCCGGAAAGATACCAAAGAAGAAACTTCCGTAAAAGAAAGCAATAGGAAAAAAAATCTCACGTACGGGAGAAATTGAGAAAGAAGAAGGATTTGACAATCAATAGAGACGTAAGAAGAATTGCCAACGCAATACTGGAAGATGCTAGACCGGAGACTTCCGATAGAAAAAGAGATTTGAGTTCTAGGAAACTCCACAAGGAAAGACAACGAAAGTCCTTCACCGATACGAAAGCACTATTACAGAATCAATCCTAACTAACAAACCGAAACATTAAAATAAGGCATCCGCGAATCATCAATCACCGTGGAGAACAAAAGGGAAGCTATCTACACAGGAACGCGGTTGACGTAGCTCCAAGTAAACAAAAGAACCTTGTAAGATACGCCAAGATAGACAGGCAGTTAAGGCAGTACAGCAACAATAGAAGACACAAGACGCGCTCTAATCTAAATCCAAACAGGAAGAAACCTCCGGGAAAAGTAGGAACAAGGAGAAGGGCCCACATATTGTCTCATAGGCATAAGAGCAAGCATGGGAAACTCCGGAAGAAAGCTTCGAAGCGACGGTAGAAGAAAGAGGAGCTTCATGGAAATAGAAAACAAAACAAAAAAAGAACGAGGGACAAATGAGTCAGGGAGAACTGACGAGAAAGGAAAAGATGGCGCGACGCTACAGAAATTGCAAGGAAAAAACAAAAACTTTGGTAGACAACAAAAAGAAAGATACTTCCTAGTAGAAAAGAAGCAACTCAAATAAAACGCGGGTAGGGTAAACAAAACTTCCAACAAGTTATAGCTCAGTTTTTATCTATTTTAATTCTATTAATTCTATTAATAAAAGAAAATTCTATTAATAAAAGAAAGCCAATACCAATAAATAAGAACTCCATGAGCTATAACTGAAAATAAAAACAGGAGTTTCTTCACGCTACCTAAGCCATGCAGGCGAAAAAAGAAAAAGAAGAAGAAAAGCGCCTAATAACCGACCTTTCTTGGGGGAAGACAAATAAATAAGACCGAAATCGGAAAGAAAATAAACAGTAGAAACTACCCCCTATTCTCCAACAACAAGACAAAAGAAAAAGGGCTTTAAGAACAATGAAAGGGATAGCCGCTCCCCAGTCCTCTCATAAACAAATGAAAGCAATTCCACAATAAACCCACAAGAACAAGAAGGAATCGAAAAGAGAGATTCTTATTTTAGAAGAAGAATCCAAAGAACAAGAAACCCTGCTATAATTCCAGGAAGCGAAAAAGAAAGAACGAAAAGAGAAAGAAGGTAAAAAAGGAATATATATTCATTCAGAAGAACATATTTCTTTTATTAGACAGAAGAGTTGGAAAAGTCAGCACATTCTTTCTTAACCTAAACTTAAAAAAAAGGAGATCACTTTGGGTACAGGTTTCCGGGAGCATGCATAGAGGTTCTCTGGATCCGAAGCTGCATTAGGAGCGTTTCTGTTATTTATATAAAATATAGAATAAAATATATAAGGTCTGGAATCTGACGTTTGAGGTGCAGTTTCTTTGACATAGTTTTTCAATGGGCTCAGAATCCCCAGAGCAAATATTTTAAATGCGAAATCTTTTTTCCATTTCTATGTTCTACGAGAGGATCTCTTTCTTACCTTCTGGGTCTGGTGTGGAGAATGGGAAGATTACTAGTTCGTCTGGTCAAAATGGCATGGGAAGCTTGGAAGACTTTTCTCGTTTAATATTGGTCTATACCAATGAAAGCGAAATTTCCTTGGAAGTTGTGAGGAATGTTTCGAGAGTCTCGTACTGTGCGGATTATCAAATGTATTTTTGTGTTTACTTCTATTTTTATATTAACATTAACTATATTTACTATTAATATTAATGCCCACATTCGAATTCAAGTTAGAAAAAAAATAAAAGAGATTATTTTTCTTTTAGGAAAATATTTGATCAGGTTCTTATAGACACGATTTAGAGCAACTTTTAATAATAAATGTCAAATAAGTTTCGGGGGATGTTAGTTACTGTATACTGTAAATTAAAGTATGTAAATAAAAAAATAAAGTATGTAACAAAAATAAAGTAAAAATAAATAAAGAGATAGATTTAATCAAGATGTATAGAAAGTTTTACATAACCTTCCATGCAATTAGAATCAAAGAGGATCTTCCACAGAAGCAAGCAAACAAGAAAAGAAAGTCAAACCATGCAAACAAAAGAAGAAAGAAGTCAGAGGGGAGAAAAAGGGATCGGACAAAAAGAGAACCTAAAAATTATTGACTCTTGAAAGTATTTACAAGAAAAGACAGAAAAACGGTTGCTTAAAGTTCTCTAGAATCAAATAGCTACGAGGTATGGAAAAAAGTAAGGAGTTAATGCACTTTAAAGATATCCTCGGGAATGGAACAAAGTCAAAAAAAGATTTGAAACTGAAGCAACCATTCATTTCAAAAGACCGGTTATGTTTTATCTACTCTTTATCCCCGATTTATGGAAATAATGACCTTCATGCAAATTCTTTCCTCGAAACATTAACATTTGAAACATAAATGATTAAAATAGAAAAAAAGGTTAAAAGATTCATTTCCTAATTTTTTAGTTTATATGTATATTTTGTATATTTTCATTAAAATTATAGTATAGATCAAAGAAAAAACTATGTATTGTCTGCCTTTCTGGAATCATAGTCTTTCAAAAAACAAATGAAAAATAATTTTTAAGTAGAAGTAAGTAGAAGGCATATTTTATAACAAATATAAAGTATATGTATATATAATAAAAAATATATATTCTACTATTAAAAAAAGTAGAATCAATCACCCACGAACGGAAATTTAAGTAAGTTATAGAAAAAAAGGATATTGCATTTTATCTTTTCACATTTATATTTTTCTATTTATTAATATTTTATTAAAAAAAATTTTTGATAGATTGATAGATAAAATAAGAGTTAAAAAAGGAAAGCATAATGAAGATATTTATGTATGGAAAAATAAAAAAAAATGTTAATTAAGTTAATCGAAGTAGAAGCTATGCATTTATTTCTTTTTTAAGATAGATAGGAATGCATACCAAATACTTATTTTTTTTAGAATAATTTTTTTGGTCTTTATTTTAGAAAGAAATGTAGTTCGTTTCCAACTAATAGCTCCTTCTAGACATTTGGAGTTCTTTCGAAATCCTTTTTATGCGGAAAAACTCGAACCCATGATAGAAGTTAAGGAGCTTTTGTATCCAAAAAATGACTATGGTTGTCCCGAAATCCCGAACTATTTACTTAATTGAATTAAAAAATTCAATATGTTGAAAAATAAATGGAAAAATCGAAAGTACTGTGGTTCTATGTTTTTAACTTTCACGATTTATTGGAAAAATTTGGGATTGATGAACCAAGAATCAAAAAAATAAGAAAAATGATGAAAAAAGAAAAATTTCCCTAGAATTTTCTGATCCATGACCACGTTATGTTATTAGTATGAAAATGTAGTGCATAGTCCTTAAAAATACATTAAATATTCAAAAATATAAAAAATGAAATGATACAAACACAGTATTCTTTCTTTCAGAGCAGAGTTTTTTCCTTTACAAAAAAATTTTTTATATGGAAGCAGATCTAGAAAGGAATAACAGACAATTACTACAATCAAAAAATAAATAATGTTAAAAATAATAATGCTCGAGTTCTGTTTCAATCTTCCAGAGAAAGTAGAGGGAGAAGTTAGAAGGGAATTCCGGTTCCTACTTAATTCTTATGTTTTAGCCAAAGTCTTTTTCTAAGCGACATCTTTTCTTTCTTTATTCTCTTCCAAATCTCCTCTGAAGTGGATTTGAACCTATGAAAGTTTTTCGAGAATCTGATGTTGTTGCCCGACTGTTCTTCACCTCGTTCCAAATTCGTAAACTAAAATATCGTGTTTTTCGCTCTTCGCAAAGGGATTTGGTTAAGTGAGCTTCGTCGCTCAGGGAATGGAAAGTGACAAGTAGATAGGTCCTGGTTGTTCGCTTCCGCTCTTTTCTTCTGTTCACCGCAGTGATCCAGAACATAAGAAAACTTCTAATGGTCCTATGAGTATGAAGCTACTAGATAGTCTCTGAGTTTATAGCATTTGCAAACAATAACAATCTTATTCTTAGATATTAGATATCTAAATGAAAATATTAAAAATTAAAATTAATATAAATCATATAATATTATTAGTAACAAAAATAAAGTAAAATAATCTAGACAGAAGTCACAATCCCACCGTAGAGGAGGAACTATGACACAATCAAACTAGTTTTCGAGCGAATCCATTCTTCCTGTACAAAGGCCATGAAAGGGTACAAGTATGAAGTATCTGGCCTTGATCCAAGATAACTTAGACACGCATATATAAGTAGAGTGTGAACCAACTCGTCTCATTGTATAACAATAGGGGCACGTCTATATAGATACCAAATTAAACTTAAATAGTAAAGGGATCCCCACATGAACTTGCATGGAAAAATGAAACACCATACGAATCAACTATCAGTCTGGGCATAACGGCATAAAGACATCACGAAGAGCTCTAAGAGAAGCTCTCTTGAGTCGAAGAATCAACTACTATCAAGAACAATATACTATGAACTTTTAAACATTTACTCTTTAAACCAGGCAAAGATTAAAACATATTATACACAAATGAGAAGCAGAGAAAATGAAAGATTCGCACAAAGGATTGACCAGAAGCTCATTTTTGTAATTAAAACATTCTTTTATCTATTTATTTAACCTGCACTGACAGTACAATTCACACACTTGAAGCCAAACAGACATAAACAAGGACTAAGAGCACGGATTTTTCTTAGACGAACTTCTTGAAGAACCTAGCATGCAGAGGTAAGCACTTCCAGCATCAAGGACTAAGAGC
The DNA here is from genome assembly GCA_036897885.1 of Plantago crassifolia. Classification (NCBI taxonomy): domain Eukaryota; kingdom Viridiplantae; phylum Streptophyta; class Magnoliopsida; order Lamiales; family Plantaginaceae; genus Plantago; species Plantago crassifolia. The sequence goes on along the minus strand of JAYMSM010000232.1, from coordinate 1,321 downwards.
AGGGATTTTTCTTAGACGAACTTCTTGAAGATCCTAGTATGCAGAGGCAAGCACTTCCAACAACGACGCAGCAAATTGCATTTGAGTCTCTTCGTCTATAGTCAAGAAGAGAGGGACATGTACAAAGAGCGATCTAATCCCATTCTGCTCAGCAAAACGCAAAGAGTGATAGTATACATAATTGCAAACGAACCGGCCAGCATCATCTGATGTTGTAACTTCATAACCCATCTTTGCCAATGAGTTTGTAATATCCTCGATAGGAAGAGAAGTCTGCAGACAGACATACAATAAAATCACGTGAAAAGGAGATATACTTGAGGTCAAATTTGAGTTGCAAGTTAATTATATAAACACGAGTAAATACATGAGAAATATTCCTAAAGCCTTTGCATTCACAATTAACCAATACTAATCAGACAGACGTGTTCTATCTCTTGGTCTTAGATATTGAGAAGAATCCACGTTACAGACGTACCGCTCTTACTCGATTGATCCCACCATCTGCTGGAACAATTGGTACTTTCTGCAATGGATAAAGGATCCAGGTATTAGAATAGAATTGCTTTATGAAGCAGCTCTTACAAGATCAAACATGAACATGAAGAGAAAAGGTTAATGGGACTTCAAACCTGAGGCTTCCATCCCATCTCATCAGGGCAACGGAAAGTAGCCTCGTTGACAGCTTGGTTCTCAATAGCAAATCTTGTTGCTCCACTGTTAACCCCGAAATGAATCTGAATACAAAATTTAGACATGAAAACAAACTCATCCATCATTGCAAAAGAAGGTGCAGTTTACCAAAATTAAGCAATCCACTTCGAAACATTAGCCATTTTAGGAGATACTATAGTCATGATGTAAAGAGCCTTTTCCCAATATGCACTAACTGAACTTGACTTTCCAGTTTCCGGAGTTCAGTTTTATGACAAAAAACCTATAATGAGTAAAAATAAAAATAAAGAGTATTTTGTGATATATTGCAGGAGAAAAGATATTAATTTTCCTTGCCACTGGAATATATATATATGTTAGTACCATAGTTTTAGCATCTCTTAAATGAAAACAGAAGTTCAAAAACCCACACAACAAGAAGGAAACAGAGATGTTTCAGATAAGTCGTACAATAAAAATTGCTGATATTTATTCATCTGTCGTGTTGTGCACTACAAAACACACAAAAATTGGCAGATGTGCTCATTGAATTTCAATGCATGTATAAAACAACTTAGCGACAACATGCGTGAAGTGCAACTTATATCCCTACCATAGAAAACGGTTAACTATAAAGGACTCTAGAGAGACCAAAAGATACTGCCAC
>JAYMSM010000231.1:0-13054 GCA_036897885.1 Plantago crassifolia | reverse complement strand
TAATTTGTGAAGGTATGAAAATATATCCGAAAGAATCACGTTGTTTGAATGTACAACTGAACAAGTGATTTGTACGTACAATTATGCTAGTGTAATAGTACATTACGATTTAGACAACTGAACACATGATTAGTATGTACAATTATGCCAGTGTAATAGTACAGTACAATTAGGACAACTGAATATATGATTTGTACGCACAATTATGCCAGTGTAACAGTACAGTGCGATTAGGAGCTATTTGCAAGCTTTTTCATAAAAACGGAGCTCAATATGGTGCTATTGGACCTCAATATAAGGCCCAAATAGCCCAATTATGTCCTGCAAAAATTGTATCTGAATTAAATAATACTGGAAATCAACTAAACCCTTAATAAATTAATCTCACAACAATTTTTTACTACTGTCTTGATACAACAAAACTACTATATTTATTGTTAAGAAGAATCCAAATGTATAAACTAATGCAACTACTTTCAATAATCATGTATCATTAATCCCCAAATTTTTAAATTTCTTCCCTTTTTTTATGAAAGAGGTGTTGGTCACCTAAATATCTAATTAAATCATAATTTACCTTCAATTCCAGATTAATGGTTGCTTGGAGATAGTATAGGTGAAGATCTTGATTTCCGGTGGACGGTGGCAGAGAATTAGCGCTTTCTTATTTTTGAAGATTTTTTGCTTTTTAGAATACTAAATTGGGCCAAATGATTTAATTCAGGAAATAAAGTAGCATTATTAGTTGGGGGCAATCATTTAATTGCAGGCAAAGTCTCATATTAGACACAAATCAAGTTTAGACATATTAGACAAGGGACTATAATGCAATTTGCCCATAAGTTGTGTTTTCTCGCGGGTTTGGTTGTCGGATACCGGGTTAAGACTCGGTTTGATTTCCAATTTCCAATTTAATTTGCTTTTCATCGTTTCCCTCTTTTCATCGTTTCCCTCTCAGTTTCTTCCTTTTCTCCACAATTTTCTCTCACTAAAACATCGTTTCTTCTCCACCTCCTCCATCGTTTTTCAGCTGTCTATGCGGTTTTGGTGCTTGTACGACTAAATCGGTTAGTTTTCTTCATAATGTATGGGTTGATTTTGATTTTATCGGTTGTTAGGGTTTATTGGTAGGTTTCTGCTTAGTTCAATTATCTGGGTGTACTTTGTTATTGATGTTAGATTTGTGATTTCTCATAGTTGTCATGGAGGAAGATAGTTTAGACACTGCTACGGGTACGAATGATGTTGGTGATGAACAAACCAAGAGAAAACTCTCAGATTTGCCTACAGGTATTTTTATTCTTACGATTTTTGTTTAGTTTTTGTGTGTAGTTTTGATTTGTGTTCCTGTTTTGTTGTTGAGATTTGGGTTCGTGTTTTGAAGTTTTTAGTATAGCTGATGTTGTTTGCTGCTACTGGTTGTTGTTTCTGGCTGATATGTGTGTTTATAGAAATTACCAAACATAGTATTGTTGCTGTGATAACATAGTCATTTATGATATTAACATAGCACTTTCTGGATGTGCTCTTTTCTGGGTTTTTTTGTCCTCACTCATAGTTGTTTTACTGTACTAGCATAGTACTTTTATGAATAAACATAGTTATTTTTCTGGCTGATATGTGGTTATTGTGAACTGTGTTTTATATGTGTTTTCCCGCTATGATTTGGTTTTTTTGATTCTCTATGTGTGTTTATAGAAATTACCAAACATAGTATTGTTGCAGTGATAACATAGTCATTTATGATATTAACATAGCACTTTCTGGATGTGCTCTTTTCTGGTTGTTTTTTTGTCCTCACTCATAGTTGTTTTACTGTACTGGCATAGTACTTTTATGAATAAACATAGTTATTTTTCGTATCGGTGTGTATTATGTATGTCATAACAAAGTACCATTTGTTTTGTTTTGGCTACCAGTCAATAGTGGTTTTCACTAATTCATATAATTGTTTTTATACAATAATATAACACTTTTTGTTCTATTTTTGTGGGAGCAGGTAATGTTGCTAAAAAGCCTAGGAAACCAAAGGTAGCTGGTGAAATGAATAAGACTCGTATTTTTAAACCAGAAGATGTGCCAATACCAAAGCCTGGGCTGAAGGGAATTAAAGGTTTGGCAACTGTTAAGGGAGGTAAGGGTGAGGAGGGTTGTAGTGATGTTGTGAAAAAGCTATCAACAACATGTAAACCGTCTAGGGTGGTTAGCTTGTATGCTAAACTGTCAAGTGCGCAGAAAAAAGATGTTGATAGTATTGGTTTTGGGGGATTGGGAAAATTGCAATTGAAAAAGAACTGTAGTCAATTGTTGGCGTTCTTAGTTGAGAATTTTATTGTGAACGCATACACACAGCAAATTGTGAAGGATGTTAAAGAATATCAGGTTTCGGCAGATGATGTGCATGATATACTATTGCTGCCTCATAATAAAGGTAACAATGTTCCTATAGATGAGGGGCAAGATAATTTTGCTACAAGGGAGAAGTGGAGGAAAAGATGGAATGAGGAGGAGTGGGCAACTTTGACAAACACTGGTGATATGAAGTTGTCGGATGTCGAAACAAGGATAAAACAGGTAAAAAAAATTCATACATATCAGTTGTAGGTATCTTATATCTCAGTGTTTTACAATTTCAAGATACTGACTTTTTTTTTAAGAAACACGGTGCACAGTTCAGTAAATGATAGTTGTTTTTTTCTTCCAAGTTTTGTTGTTTGCTGGAATGTCAGTTTAGGTTTTCCTAATTTAAGATACTTTTTTTTCTTGGGAAAATAGTTTGAAGGTAGTGACTTTTGCTAGAAACATAGTGCGTAAGTCAGCATATGATAGTGGTATTTTTGTCCAAGCTTTGATGTTTTGGTATGTTAGTTATTTGGTTTTTGCTAATATAACATATTTGTTTTTCTTGTTGAAAATAGTCAAATTGTACTTGTATGATATGAATGTAGTATTTCTGGTAATGTTTTGTTTTTACTGATAATTCAATTTTTTCATATTCTAGGCAAAGATAATTTTATCAGAAACATAGTGTATTTTCCTGTGAAGATAATTGCTTGTCTGACATAATGTGTATAACAGTTGCAGGATGGTGGTAATGAATTCAAGCAGCTTTTTGTCTTGTATGTATGTGCCTTTTTTCTCGACCCTACCCCACAGGCTTGCTATTTGGATCAGAAGTTACTAATCGCTGTTGATGATGCCGAGAAAATAGCCACTTACGACTGGTGTGGTTATGTGGTGGGTAGGATCAATGCAAGCATTAGATCCTTCAAAACTACAAAATATTGTGCTGTGAACTGTTGTGTGACAGTGTTGATAATGTGCTATTTGCACCGTTTTAGCTGGAATGGTAGAGACTCACCATCGGAACTACCATTGTGTAGTCATTGGACTGATAAGATGATTCAGGAAAGGGTTGACCAGGAGATGGTTTGTGGCTTTGGGTCCACACCAATGAACACATCTTACCCAATTTCTAAAGCAAAGCCAAATCAAGTAACAAGCCAATCAAAAGCTACACTTAGGGAAGAAGACTTCATAAAGTACACAATAGGAGAAGGATTGCTGAAGGATGAACAGATAAAGGCTATTTCCAAAGATGTAAGTGTCTAGTTTTACGATGTTATAATTCATTTAGTTTTTTTAAAAAAGATAATTGATTTCTTCAATAAGAATAATTGATACTGTAGGATAAGATAGTTTAGTTTTATGTAAAATTATAAAGGAACACTTACAGCTGTGATATGAAGGTAGTATCAGCTTTACTGATAATACTCTTTTGCTAGTGTTTAGTCAAGGTAGTTGATTTTTGTACAGACATAGTACAATGTTTGGTCGAACATAGTGCAATGTTTGGTTTGACATAGTTGGTTGGATAATTGATACTGTAGGATAATTCATTCATAGTTTTTTTTTCTGATTCAACATAATACTTCTGTGATATGAAGGTAGTATCAGCTTTACAGATAATACACTTTTGCTAGTGTTTAGTCAAAGATAGTTGATTTTCGTACAGACATAGTGCAATGTTTGGTTGGACATAGTTGGTTGTATGTTGTTTTTCTTAATTCTGGTATGATAGTTTTGGATTTGCTATTTTATAAGATAGTTGTTTTTCTGAGTGAACATAGTACTTTTAATGATCACAAATAATATTCTATTGCTTGTAAAATATCTGTAAAATATTGTAAAATATTTTACTATATTGTTCAAACAATTTTTTACAAGTAATTGTATGATATTTATGATAGTGGTTTATATGTATAACTTTTTGCAGGCTTCTGAAGAATCATGGTTGATATTGAAAAGAGATACTGAAATAATAGTGCGTGCTCATTTGGATAGGCTGAAAGAATTAGATAGAAAAACCCCGGTTATCTCTTATTCGCAAGAAGCAAGCCAACATTCACAACTGTATGATTCTGAGACTTGGTGGTCTGATCCGAAGGTCCATGCATACATTGACAGCATATGTGAGAAACATTTTAATCAAATCAAGGACGGACCTTCTTACTACCTTGGATTTGGCATGCCAACACAATCAACAGAGAAAACAAGTAGCATTCCATCACAGACTATGTCCACAGGCCCAACTGTTTATGTTTGTGTAAATCGAGATGCGGTAGAGAGCCAAGATGGATCGCAAGAAATTCTGAATTCTCAACAGATTCTTGATCCAAAGTATGCATTTCCTTTGAACTCTCAACGTGATAGGAGAATCCGTAAGAGTACTGGGAACGAGACATTGATGTCACGTGTGACAAACATTGCGAAAGAGGCCAAGCAAGCAGCAGAAGATCAAATCATTGACGAAGAAGATGAAGAGAACAAAGAAGAAAAAGATGACCAGGTGTGTGAAAACATAGTAATTTCTGTCCACGACATAGTGCTAACAGGGACTAAAGATAGTTTGTTTTAACTTTTGTTTTTATTTTGAGCTGTTTTTGTCAAGGTCTTCTGTTTTGTTGCTTATACTTTTTTTTGTCCATGTGTCTGTCCTGAATAACAGTCTGAAAGCAAGGATGGTGAAAGTGGTAGTGACGATGATACTGGCAATGGCGGAGGCGATAAAGGTGGTAACAAGGTGCGCATAAATTATATTTATTTTTGTATGCATAACATAGTGGTAACAAGGAGTAACAACAATATTCCTTTTTGTACTGATAGTGATCATGTTTTCTCCCTCCTTTTTTGTTTTCCTGTGTGTTTTATGAATAGGAGTCTGATAGGAAAGATGATAATGGTGGTGATGATAATGGTGATGGAGACGATGATATTGGAGACAGAGGAGATGCTGGTGCTAACAAGGTATACATTACTAAATTTTCTCATGTGTAAGTTTTTGGTTTTGTTGAAAAATGTATTATGTTCTATTTTCTGAAATATGCACTATGTTTAGCTGAATATGTACTGTGATCTATTTTCTTACATGGGATTAGCTGAATAAGGTTTATGTTGTATACTGATATCCACTATGATCAGTTAAAATATACTATATGGTTAGTTGATAAATGTACTATATTTTATCTTCTAAAATGATATTCTACTAAATTATGTGATGTTTAAAGTTTTTATATGTGTCAGAGACTGATTTTTTATTCTGGTTCTTAATGTAGGTTACTGATACTACAGATACCAATGATGGTAGTGATGAAGCTATTCAAGAAGATCTAGATGCAGATAATATTGTACTTGCAGCTAATAGAGAAGATGTTGACATGGGTGATGCGAAGAATTCTGAATTTATATGTGGGACAGCGAGTCAAAGACAAAAGGAAATGGATGTGGAGATGCCGGTGGAGGATTCAACACATGTTGAGCCATTCGATCGTCTTGGTTGTGAATTTCAACTACGCGAAATCGATGAAAATGTTTTTGTGGTATCCGATGCAATGAGGGGGGTTAATCGATATGCAAAGAGTGTAATGTTTTCACACAGAAAACACATAGCTGACTACGTGTTCTTCATAGGTGAAGATGAAAGGTATGTTGTTGTTTTAAGTACTAGTTTGATGTAGTACGTGAAGATGACACTTACATCTGTGATATGAAGGTAGTATCAGCTTTACTGATAATACACTTTTTGCTAGTGTTTAATCAAGGTAGTTGATTTTTGTACAGACATAGTACAATGTTTGGTCGAACATAGTACAATGTTTGGTTGGACATAGTTGGTTGGACATAGCTGGTTGGACATAGCATATTGTACTAGACTGTAGAAGTAGATTTTTTATTTCTGATATCTTCTGTTAACAGGGACAAACAGCATTTCGTGCATTTCAGTGATGTTTTGTGGGCAGATCAATCTTTGACAAATACATTGTACCCTGGCACAAGGGTTTCATCATGTATTGTAGACTTGTGGACGCATCTTTTGAATGACAGTGAGATTAAGGGCCAGCCCGGAAACGTGCAGCAACGTTTTTGGTTCAATACACAACATTCGGTTAGTAACATAGTTGTATGTGTTCTGTTATCATTTTTCTACCAGCTTTTTAGTTTAAAATTTTAATTTTTTGACTTTCTTTTTTGTAGTTAAATACGGCAATGATCTCTAAAATTTTTGAGTCCGAGGGATCAAAATTGGCATACGAGAATGAGAACCCAAGTGTGTTCATTGATAGGGCAGCTAGTTGTTTGGAAAACTCGAGGCTTCAATGTCACAGCAAACATCAGATGAACTTGAGGACTGTTAAGCTGGTACGAATAGTTCTCTTTTTTTTCAAACATAGCTAATATTATGTTGAAACATATACGTTTATTTTATTAACATAGCATCATTTCAAAATTTTCCTTTCCTTGTTTCTTTTTTGTATGATGGATTGCAGTTTTTTATTCCATTCGTTGCTCAAGACCATTATACTTGCTATGTATTCAATATGGAGAAGAAGGAAGTCCAATTCCTGGATAATAAATATAGCGAAGAATACATAGTTGAGAAGGTGTTCAAGAAATTGGTAATACAGTTTCCTTTTATATCATTTTTTCTGATATTGTTATGTATAATTTACATCATTGCCTACATATTCCTTTATCTATCTCTCTAAGTTTTTCCCCATTTTGTTTGTAATGTGTAGCGCAAGATATTCAGCTTATTCCTTGAAAGATACAATCACCATGACGATCCAAAATGTGTGTTGGAGTTTAAACTTGAGAAGATTGATTTCAAATGGATCCCAACTAATGCACGCTCACTTGATTGTGGTGTCTGTGTCATGAAACATATGGAGTTATTTCATGGTGAAATTTTCGACTGTCCAGATCTTGAAATGGTACGCAACTTGTTCCATCTGTTTTTGTAAAATATGTACGAGTTTGATAGATAGTACTTTCTTTCCAACATCATTATTTATTTTTACTGTTAACATATTTGATATGGGTGGGTAACATTTTTCTTTGTCCTGTTTTTATGCATCAAGGTGTCAAAAAGGCAGGTCCTACGTGCCGAAATTCTTGCTTCGTTGTGTTTAGCCACGATAAATCAGAAGCTCGACCATCTATTGGTGAATACGCAACAATTTTGTAACTTTAAATTGCAGGCGAAAGATGGAGGCATGAAACAGATTCAGGCTCACTACTCGATGAGGCAATTATATTCAAAAATTTATGACAAAGAAGCAGCTGCGATTGAGAGGCAGAAGATGCATGCTCTGCGTAGGCAGAAAGCTCAAGAGAAAGCCGAAAAAGCCAAAGAGAATGCGAGTATGGATAAATGCAAGGATGATGAGAATGATGATGATCCCAAGTTAATATCGTTCAAGAAAAAATGTTAGATTTCTGGATGTTTAGTTTTAGCTAAAAATGTTAGATTTGGATAAATGTTATTTTGGACATGGTTTAGTTGTTTTTGTCATGGTTTCAAAGATGTACTAAGATTGTTGTTTGGATATTTTCAGAACGTAGTATATTTTCTGCTATCAGATAGTCGGTTCTATCTTATAACATAGATATTTTACTAATGAACGTAGTAACTGTATACACACAGGGTTATATTTTGTAAGATGGTACATTTTGCAGCACAAAGTAGTGAATATTCGGGTACAACATAGCATGTCGTGTCTCTCGTGAGGATAGTACGTAGATAGTGTATTTTCTTATGAAGATAGTACTTAACAGGACTATAGATAGTGAATATATCATCAAGTTCTTTTTTTATGTATGATAGTTATTTTAGCTCTCAAACATAGTCGTTTCTATAACTACAGATAGTAGATACTTTCAAAATAGTTGATTACCCGCCGAACACAGTAATTGTTATTGTATCACACACAAGTAATTGTAGATAGTATAAATGGATAAACAAGGTAGTATATATTGCATGAGAACATAGTATATCAACATAGTATGTCTTCACATAGTATTTTGTATGAGTACAGATAGCAGATACTATAAAAATAATAGATTACCTGCCAGAAAACAGTAATTGGTATGGTATCACACACAAGTGATCGTCGACAGTATTAATGGATTAACAAGGTAGTATTTATTGAATGAAAACATAGTATATTCTACATGTCAAAGTAGTACTCAGAGATAATAAACTTAAAAATAGAGCATCATTTTTTTCTGTCAGATCAGATGTTTGTTTGGTGTTTTGGACCCAAATTCTGTTGTTATTGGCTTTGTCCTCTCAAACTTATTTTTGACTCTTTGTTTTTTCCTCCCTTTGGTTTTTGCATACTGAGGTTCAAGTATAGTAGTCGAGTCGCAACTTGCCGTTTTAGTAGCATATGAAGTATCTGACTTTCCCTTTTCCGGCACTTCCATGTTGCTGATAATTGCCTTGATTGCAAGTAAGTCCCGCTGATATCCATCTTCCAATATCCGCCTTGCTTCCATATTTCCTTCTGATTTCATAACAAGCTCATTATAATTCCCATTCATTATTTGCCTCCATGCCACACATTCCGCCATTTTCTCCGTGGTTCTGTTTCTTGCAAGTACACGGTCCCACACTTTATCTTTGGATGATTTTGTCCACCGTTCTAGAATATATTCATCAGGGATGCTTTCAACACTATTCTTGTCTAATACACGTAGACAATGTTTGCACAACCAGCCAACCGACTCAAAGTGTTTGCAACTGCAACTAACTTGAATCCGCGCACAAGGATGCTTTATAAATAGTACATTAGCATCTGCCTCATCCCCTTTTTGAGCACGTACGCCGTACAGCTTGGTGTTCCCTATCTCCACAGGATCATTAGCTCGTGTTGCAAGCGAATCCCTGAATTGTTTTTGAAAGTACTTGAAGATTTTCAAAGTATAAACCTGCAGGTAACCAACATAGTACAACATACTAAGAAACATAGTATGTTATAAGCATAAACATAGTAAGTAATAATATATATTTTTACTTTATACTAACAGAAGCATATATAAAATGTTCACTAGGCTGGTATATTTTGAACATAGTTCATTTTCGTACGTAACATAACTCTTATAATGTAGAAACATAATGTTGTCCTGAAGCATAAATAGTTTATACTAACCTCAGAAGCATGTATAACAAGTGCAGTTGGTTGGTATATTTTGGGCTTGTTCCAGGAATTTTTGAATTCCTTATGCGTTTCATTTGCCCTCCAACGGTTAATCATTGCTTCGAACAAAGTGAAGAATTGAACGAGAGATGTATTCTTGCTAGCTCTAAATGATATGGCATTATTCGTACTTTCACTTCGTTGAGATGACAGGATCCCAGCTGAGAAGAAGTCTTTGCTGAGGGCAGTGCACCACTTATCTTTAAGGTCATATAATCGGTTGAACCAACTGTCATCTTCAAGCTCGAAACTTGATACCATACACTGCCAATTGCTTTCAAAATCTTCTGGATCAGAGGATCCTCGGAGACAAAGTGAGAAAGCTTCTTTAAATTTATCATTATTTTTTAAGTCACCGCAGTGGCTTATCGCATTTTGATACAAGTGCCAGAGGCAAAGCCTGTGCCTAGTATCATCACCGAATACCTACACATCACAAAAATTTAGTAGAATATCACGTTAGAAAAAAAGAACATAGTACATCTATCGACTAATCATAAAGCATATCAGTACAAAACATAAAATAGTGCTTATTTCAGGTACTCATTGTAGATATCAGTATAAAATATAAAACCTACACATCAGAGAAATTTAGATGAACACCATGCTAGAAATTAGAACATAGTACATATTTTAACCGAACATAGTATGTAAGTTAACTAAACATAGTACAAATACATATAAACTATAGTACCTGTTGCAAAGCTTTTTGAATTCCCAAATCCTGATCAGTGAATATTGTAATTGGTTTCTTACCATCCATTGACTTCAAAAATTCCTCAAACAGCCATACAAATGATTCTGTCGTTTCATTTGATAAAAAAGCACAACCGAACATGACATTGTTCCAATGGTTGTTTACACCAACAAAAGGTGCACAAATAAGTCCATACTTGTTTGTTCTATAAGTGGTATCAAAAATAACCACATCACCATAGAGTTTGTAGTCATCCTTCATCATGGAGTCCCTCCAGTAAAGATCACACAACCTACAAACCAATATTTTTGTAAATCAAAATAGAAGTTGTATGTCCTAATGATACAAGTTATCATAGCCAATGGTAATAACTTGATTCTTATAGATAGTTTTGTTATTACCTTCCATCTTTATCCAGTTGTGCCTGGAAGTAGAACTGTGGGTCTTCATCTTTTCGCTTCTTTAGTAGATTATGCACAGCCTGGGCATCATTACCATCTACAATGTTCGATCTAAGGCGCCCAACGTAATTTATGTGGTCTCGCAGAAGGTGTCCTACGTTATCCTCTCCACAAGCAACTTTTGCCAAGTACTTGAAAGCATCACAAGGTTTTAGACCAGCTTCCTCCATCACTTCAATCACTCTCCCTTTCGCAGCTGTGATCTTTCGTTCTTGTCGATGGAAGCGGCTCCATTGCGGCCTAGTCATTTTATGGTTATGTTCAAGGTCGTGAACCTTGACATAGTATAGTTTTTTACTATAATCATATGTAGCAACTAGGTGTGCTTTGCATCCAGTCCGTGCCGTAGAAAATTGTTTCCGTTTTCTTGTTCTCACAGTTTCTCCTGGAAACACAGTAGTAGCAGCAAGAATATAAAGAACTATTATATCAGGCGTAATATACTATGTGTATGAAAAAAACAACTATGTTATATATTTTCATGATGCTTATGAGATACATTTATAACAATTATAAACATAATACTTGTAAGGAATAAACATAACATATTGCAATATCTAACATAATATTTATAATGTTCAAACATATGTCAGAACATTTTTTTGAACGAACATTGAAGTTTTTTTCTGTTATAGGAGCAGACATAGTACTTATATCACACACACATTGTAACATGTAACATAAGACTTTTAATGTGGTAACATAATTTTTAATTTCAACAAACCTTCCAATGTTAAAGCTGGGGGTGACGGTGTAATAACTGGACTTTTTGCTGCTTCTGTGAATCCAGCACAGCTGCACTCTATATACTTCTCCCATATAAATTTGTCTTCACGGTTCTTGTCTAATCGAGTGGTTGTTTTTCGTGTGGAGAAGCCAATATAACGAGCATGCTTTTTATACAGATCTAGTAGTTCATCTAATTCCAAAGATGTTCTTCCCAGTAATGACCCAGATATAGCATGGAAATCAGCTGGAAGGTCAGTATCAATGTTTTCTATGACTTCATCAGGCACATTTTGAAGAGCAAGTGTTTCTACACGTCAAAAAGATAACAATAGTTTTCAGTTTTGCAATTTTTGCTGAACTGACATAGTACATTATACCAAACAACATACATGAAATTGACACCAAAAATAGTGATTGCGTACTGAACGGTGTGATATGAGGAGAAAAAAACAAGTACGATTTTTGTTGTAGTGACATAGTATTTTATACCAAACAAGATACATGTATATGACATCAAACATAGTGGTTGCGTACTGAACAGTGTAATATGTGTTATGAGGAGAAAAACAGAGTACGATTTTTGCTGTACTGACATAGTGCTTTATACCAAACAAGATACATGTATATGATATAAACATAGTGGTTTGCGTACTGAACGGAGTAATATGAGGAGAAAAAACAGAGAAAACCTGGAATCAACTGGTGTTCAGCTTGAGCTTCAATGTCACAGTGCTCATTAGTGTTTTCCATCTACAATCAAACAACATCATCAAAGAAAAACTATAGAATCGTACCAAAAACTAGCTGAATGTAATGAAAATAAAAAACAAACAGAAATCAGAAATCTCACCTTCCTAGACGAATCTCCAGAAATAGTAGATCGGCGATAGAGACGATCGGTGAAAGAGAAGATCGGCGAAGACACGCGGAGAAGTAGCGGATAGGTGAGATACGGGAAGAGAGAGTTTTAGAGAGAGAAAACTTGTGCTGTGGGTTTTTTTAGAGAGATGAAATAATGATTTCTGGGCTTTTTTCCGGGTTATAACACTATATGTACACATACCCAGCAACCCGGATCCGTAACCCGCGAATTTTCTACTAATTAGCTTTTGGGTGTAGCGGGGGTCATTTTGTAATATTATAAAGTTTGTCTATATGTCTATATCTAAGGGATGTCTAATAGGAGACTTCCTCTTCCTTATTTAGTAAATGATAAATTTTTGTGAGGTACTAAAAAATGTAAAATATGTAAAACTTAGTGGGACGGAGGAGTACACCACTCATTACACTCTATAAATATAGTGAAAAACTCTTTCAAAATTTTCATCGCCGTCATGATCGTAAGAGTCATTACCGGAGTATTTTAGCATATCTTCAAAGTTTATGTCAATGTTTGTATCAAAACCACATGATACTAATACCATCTCCAATGGGGGTATAATAGATGCGCCTGGTCTGATCAAACCCACCTCTTATCTAATGAGGTTTGATCAGACTCAAATTAATAGACCGGACTGTTATTAATAGGTTTCAATTTTTTAGTGCAGAGTCAGAAACGAAAGTCACGATTGTAAACCATCTACTATTACTAAAATAGAACATATGGAAAGCGGTTACCAACACCAAAT
>JAYMSM010000230.1:0-13076 GCA_036897885.1 Plantago crassifolia | reverse complement strand
TACTTACATTACATATCATACAATGGCAACAAGAAGATCCTTCTCTGAACAGGAGGATGGAGCTTATGGTCTTCGGCCTATTTGCAAGAAATCAAGCTAACGGATCCGTTAAATTTGACTAACGGAAGTACCAAAATCAAACAGTGGTCAACTTAAAGTACAAAAATCGAACGCGGGCAACTTAAGGTATCGAAATCGGTATCCGGACAACTTAAGGTACCTTTTTCGGATTATTTTTCCCAACGGAGAGAGTATAATATAATGGAATTAATGTAGTACAACTTTATACTATAAAAACATTTAATTTATTAATTACATAGTTTTAGAAGTTAAAATATTTCAAAATTCGTAAATTATAGGTTTTTTTTTCACTTATACAATAAAATTACACATATTGTCACTACAATTTCATGACACGAATTTATTGTTCTATCAAATAGACCATTTTCATCATCTATAACCAATCGAAACTCCACAGCCAAACATATAACATATTAATGTGGTTTATTTGAGATCGAACAACTTTTATAATATTTACGCGGTGCCTAGCTAAATTGGTTAACTTTAGTTACCACGTCACATGGCTTTAGATCATTAGATGTTGTAAATTTGATTGGTCACATGGAAGTTGTTTGATTGAAATTAAAATAAATAAGAATTGATGAAAATGGAGTTTCAATCACAATATTTACTACTTGCAACCCATGAATGATGAACACATCAAAGTCCAAGAATGAAATAGTAAATTGCCCCACCAGTTAATTACGATGGTAGCATCAATCACAATTTTACGATCATAGTAGAAACAATCTTGACTATCTGCAATAATTAGATAGTTTAGGACGGTTTGTAGGACCCCATTACGAAAATGCCTTCAAGGGCAACATATACAGAACATAGCCAAGTCTATACTGCATCACAACAGGATATGCATCCTGCCTAACACCTAGAATGCAACCATGATTGTTCATTTCATAATCATCCAGCATGGATCTTGATGTATTTGTCGGTATCCGACAAGAGCCTTGTGCCATGGCAACCAATCTAGCATAAAGTGAGCATAGGGCATCTCTTGATTCTTCCGGATTTGAGAAATTGGCACCACCAAAGCAAAAAGCCCATCAAAGTTATTTGTCACACACACATCCATGACACCAAAAGTAATACCAATGAAGGAGCTGGAATGTAAATCTATACTGCAATTAATTAAGACAAGAGCTCCTACACTTAAATTAGTAGGTGTACAACTTTCCACAGAAGACTCGACCTTGTTACAACACCCTTTACACACACTACCTCCGGTCCTACCCAGTTAACCAAATTGCAATCCTAGAAATTACATCTATGTTCTTTATATAAAAAAAATCCCAAATGATAATCTTTATCCCACGAACAACCTCCCACACAGATTTCCTAACATTACTGAAGTGCACTTCATTCCGATACTTCCAAATACTCCAGAGTACACACTGAACCACAGCATTAGCCGCACTCCCCCCCTTCCTAACGCCTCTTATACTCGCATTTTCCAGTAAACGGGCGAATTGATGAAGATTACTATGAGCTAACCTCCAGTCGAATCCAATTACAAACCTCTACAATAATCCTCCTCACAAGACATCCGTTGCTAAACAAGTGCAGCGAATTTTCCTCCTCACATACGAAACACTCAGTTTGACTCCAATGACTGAGATATATTCATCTTCCAGTTCCACAACAAATCCGACATGTTTTGCTGCTTGTTCCACCACATTAACATCCATGAATGCATCTAGGAGTGAGTGACTTTAATTAGTATGAGCTCATATAGCAGAATAGCTGGAGAGCAAGATATAATCACGCGATCAAATGCTCTAGCAAGGTAAGATTGCATCTATAAAATAGGTGAAAACTCATGTTTGGTTGTCATAAGACATGTTTACATTATTTCAGAAGAAGATAAAGGCATGAACATGCACATCAGTAATCCTATAATAGCACACCAAAGCAACTGATTTATTAAGAGTACATACTTTTTATAGAGAACATTGAATTTCTATAGCCATAAATACATACTTTTTAGTCTATAGTAGCCCAAAAATTACATTTTCAAAACCATTTCACCCCTTACTACATCTTAAACAACTATTTAAACTTGTAACTCGACTCAAACCTAGGGTAGATCGATTCATAAAAAATAAACTTGCTCAAACTCTATCAAAGCAAAACTGCCTAAACGGATGACCGAAGACATAATAAAAATACAATTCAAACAAGAGAAAAAGAAGGAAGCCAAGAAACCCCATATATCTAATATAACAAGTTTATCAGAAAAATAAACCCGTACGAGATTTAATCGGAACATAGATGTAAAGGATAGAGTAAAAGAAAGCCATCGATTTAACAACATGCTTCTAGAAGAAGTAGTGTGATGTATTAGCAAAATAATTGCATACCTTAGGCAAAAGAAGACGTGGTGAATGCAGAAAGAAGAACGAATGTTTTTCCTACGATTGTGAATTTGAGGATCAACAGGAGTATATAGCCGTCACTGGTGTAGGTGAGCAAGAATCTGTCTGGATGAGGCATGGAATTCGCATTGAAAATTACTTCTCTTGGAAGATTACATAGATCAGAATCGATATTGACTTGGGCTCTTGGGCTCTTGGTATGCAAGTACTGTTGAATATATACGAGTACATGTTGACTTCTGCTCATTCATCCACATTATCTGCATTGTTGTACATCAGTGTCCTGAACACATGTGGATGCTTAATAATACAGCCCCACGGTGCATTGTTTTTTATTATTGTTTGCCGCCATGTGGCAGTTTCAGGTTTGAATTGTCGCTCCCATGTTGGCCAGCGATGTAAATCCTGCTTTGGAGTAAGGACATTAGGCTTCCCAGCCAAGTCTATCACAACATGATCCCCATGTTTGAGTTCCGGTCAGGATGTTTAAGTGAGGCAAAACAACTGCATTTGATTTAATTTCATTCCTACTCGAATCGAAATCCATCACCAGATTCCTTTTCAAATAAAGATTTACTCATCAGAAATCTGAATTCGAGTTTCGGCACAAAGATTTTAAATGTATAAGAAGAATGGAGCCAGTTTTATAGAGTGCATGACATATTATATGCTATTACAGTGGTACTTGAGTGATGTATGAACAAAACCATTACTGCTAGATCTATACTGTTTTGCCAGGCCTAATCAAAAGGACAAAATGCAGTCCATACCTCTGTAACAGGTTTGAAAGCTTAAAAAGTATCAGGTGTGCCATGAAGATACTGTGAGAAACAAACGTAGAAAGCGAAAGGATAGTAGAAGAATTATGTGAAAATGAGAGTTTCCGTCTAAAGAATAGTTTACCAAAACAATCAAGTGCTTTACAACTGAACTTGTTATCCTAACTTAATTAGACACAGAAAGAAGAAAGCAAAATCAACTCATTCAAACAAATTATTAAACACCTTATAAGCAAAGTTGATCAACTCATTAATATCTAATATCCAAGCTGCCAAGTTCTCAGAAAAATTCGAATTATAGCGATCAGGGGATGAAATAAGTAATTGCACCAATTTACCTGAGATAGAAGGCGTCGTTGTTCGGTGAATACGCACAGAGACAGAAGATTTCACCCGCATAAATGAACTAAAATGGCCTTGTTTTATCGATCCTTCCATCCGTCATATACACTGAGTTATAGTGTAGACTAAGTAGAGAACTTTTTCATTTTCTTTGATGTAATTAGGGGTGGCTGCTAGAGGCGCACGGCCAGCCAGAGGTAAAAAGGATAATGTCCACATCGGTAATAAGTAAATGAAATTTACCCCACATCGGTTAAAAGTAAATGAAATTTACAGTTTTTAAAGTCAGACAAACTTACACATATCAGTCGATGATTGGGACCTTTGGGCCGGGCAAATCCCGAATGGTTTACTTGCCAGCCTGTCACCGTACAGCCGCGCTAAACTTAATATAGCCCAGGTCCGACGCCCATGAGACTTTTTTTTTACGATTTTGAAAAGCCCTGGCCCATGAGATCTTTTTACGATTTCGAGATTAAAAAAAACGCATTGGAAAAATTAACTTCGACATTTAAGTAACTCAAAAAAAATTACTAGAGTAAAATGAATAAAATCAAAAAAAATATGAAGTTGTTCCAAAAACGTTAAATCGAAAATATAAAAAAAAAACACTAGATAAAAAATGAAGATCGGAAAAAATGAAAGTTGTTGTAGTCTCAGACATCCAAGGAAGGATGAAATCTGCATAAACTCTCAAGCCCGGCGAAAGGCGAAAGTTTCAGGCGGCCACTGCGAATGTTTTGAGAAACAAGCCGACTTTTACCTTTTATCATCACCGAACAACAACAATTCAATAAATACATTAGAAAATAATAATTTTCCACCCAATAATGGCCAGCAAAACATTGAAAGTATATGCTGACAAAGTGACGGATGGATTTGGTAACAAGTGAATTTGGGGGAAACATACCTCCTTCTAGCTAACCTGGATTTCTCTACAGCATAAGGGCAGACGACGATGTAGAATCTCCCCCTTTTTAGAAACCTCAGAAGAGAAATAGATGATGAAAATTAGACGCATAGAAACAGGAGCGAATTTGAAACATCCATGGAAGAAAGAAGTAAAAGATGGCGGCTCCGGGCAAGGAGTCAAGGAGAGCAGGATATAGATTTGTTTCAATGACTAGGTTAAGGGATCAGCGTTTTATACAACGGATGGAAGCGTCTGGAAATTTTTGATTTCATAATTGACCACATCTCTATGGGCCAGAACTGGACCGTGGGCTTACCTGGTTAGTAATTGAACAAATTTTTTGGCCCATTT
This sequence comes from Plantago crassifolia, assembly GCA_036897885.1. NCBI lineage: Eukaryota > Viridiplantae > Streptophyta > Magnoliopsida > Lamiales > Plantaginaceae > Plantago > Plantago crassifolia. The sequence continues at coordinate 8,241 of JAYMSM010000230.1, read as the reverse complement.
CGTACAAAAAACGATCCAATCACGAAACGAACGGGATTTTCTGTGCCTAATGGCTAATGCCATGGTGTGCCCAGAAAAGTTTAGCGGTTCCAGCTTCCTAAGCCAGATCCAGTTCCACCTGCAAACATTTGCCACCTGTCCCACCCTTTAAATGGTTGTTTGTCTATACATCTAATTCCTTTTTATTTCTTGTCCAAAATTTCTCCTTGTCCTACACTCCTACTTGATTAAATAGTGATAATTTAGTAAACTACGATACATTCATTTTAAGTACAATTGCACCATTTATATAAATTACTAGTATTTGACCCGTCGAAATTCGACGGGGAATAGAGAAACAAATCAATTACCTGCTAATCATGTTGCTAATGTTTAACCTCCACCAAAGAATATTATGTGTTGTAAGGCACTTTTTTTAACGACAAATAATTACAAAGTACAAACTATAAAGGTTAATTATTCTGTCCCATATCATAGTGTAATTACACTTTACCTTATAACGTCCATACCCGATCGCCACCCTAATTCGGGCACGTTAGAACCAATTTTGACCAATAACTTTTTGTGGGTCCTTGTTCGGACCAAACCTAGATCTGATTGCACCCGTTTATAACCCATTTAGACTTAGAGTCGTCTATCATGTTCTTGACCAACCGTCCACTCTTTGTGGGTTTTGGATAGATTTAACCCTAATATAATTTGCAACGACCCAACCCCTTGTGCACCGAGACCTGACTTCTTCTGCAGGTGCAGTTACCTGAAAGTATCTTCAAGCTGGCCCCACAACCCCAAACATGTGTTGCCCCTCCCCATACATTTGGTCATCACCCGTATGCGCACTATGAAACTTCCAAGTGAGTACCTCATTTTAAGATAGCTCAATAGCAAGCATGCTAGTTAAGTTTGAAGTTCTTATGGATGGATTTTCGAAAATAAATCTCTTTGGTATAAGTAGCGTCCTCGACCCATTTAACTCTTTCAAACACCCCCTTCCTCCCGATGCATTGTAAACCTCAATTGTACGCTCAATTGAAAACTTCTCAATGAGGACCCATTCTAAGATTACTCCAAAGTAACAATGGAGTGATGGATCAATTCTTGAAAAGAAAGTTGCACGTTTTTAGTATAATTACGTTCTCATTCCATTTAAGTTATCTGAAACTTTGTGGCATTACATTAACCCCCTCTTAAATTGGTTGATGTCTCTCTCTTGTCTTGTCCTGACCAATCATCGACACTTTATGCAGCTTGGATTGGTTTTAGCCTTATATCATTTGCAACCATTTAACCCCTTGTGTGTCGAGCTTTGAGTCTTTCGGTAGTATGCACATTTGTCATACTTCCAAGTGACTGACTCATCCTTAAAATTACTCCATAGCAAGCGTGCTTAACTTTAAAATTCGTATGGATAGATCCTTGAAAATAGATCTTGTTGACCAGTCGAAATTTGACGGGAAATGGAAAAAATAAATAAAAATAACGATATTTACAGTATTGTATAGTAAAGAGTCAATATTGTAATTTTACTAACATGTTACATTATCCAAATATTTATAAATAGGTCATATAAAAACAGTATCATTGCTTTAAACCGGATAGGTCATTTGGACTCGTAATTGTTTTACGGGTCCTCAACCAAATTCAATTAAAATAGTATCATTGCTACATACATATCTTTCATTTAATTGGACCCTATCCATGATCCGTCGAAATTCGACGGGAATGGAAAAACAAATGGATGACAAAGAAATAAACATTTTTATATCATAAACTTCTCAATATAATATATAAATTTATAGAAGGTTACATTACCAAGTTATTTGTAAGTTTTTTTTAGACGATAATTTTTTTTAATTTCTAACCAGAACCAAATTAATTACATGTACATCAGTACGTGTACAATCGGCATACTATCCATCAAGACCACATGAATATAAACCGTTGATCAATGACAATACTAAAACACACCCAAGTCGAAAGCAATGTCCCAAGATCAGTGATGGAGTCAAGTGAATTTAGAATAAACACATGAAAAGCACCATAACCAAACGTATCAAGCCGCATTACCTATCTATCTATCTTTTTCTTTTTTTTTTAAATTCAAAAGTGTCTTGAATCATACGTTCTTTTTTTCTCGAATGGAAGATATATTAAACGACCAATAAACAACACATCCAAGGGTATAAGTTATATACCTAACAAAACAGGGTCAACATATTGTAACCAGGGGTGAACCCAGGATTCAAATTTGGAGAGAGGGAGGGCGCGAATTTTGTATGAAATTGTATTATTTTATGGCAGTTTTGTATAATTTTGGTCTTTTTGTGGTCTTTTTATAAGCCTTGTTATTGGTCCATTAGGCACCAATTTTGCTTTTTATACACGATTTTCATGTTAAATTTGTCTTTTTGTGATCTTTTTATTTAGGTGGTCTAAATTAAGAATTTGTAATTCTACATATATTATTTTACATAAAACATAAGAATACGAGTGCCTGGACGACCGGGTCAATGTGCGAAAAATAAAACTCAAGCTCGAAAAATGGGCCTGGCCAAGTCGGATGGACCAAATTGTCATCCCTACCTGCATATGGATGTCTCCTCTATATATAGTGATCTTCACAATCGGCATTACACAAAATGCTCCTTTTAGGCTCATGCCATGTCAATAACCTATTTAACTACTACATACTTCCCACAAAACTGTATCAAATTTTAATTTTTTGATGTTCCACAACACTTTATTTATTACTAAAAAAGGGAGTTAAAACATTAACATAAGTTTTCCTATAAAATATTCCCTAAATTCAATTTTAACTCATTCCCTAAAATATTGTTACTGTGTATTCGATCACCGAGTAAAATCAGATTTCCTATTTAATATATAAAATGAAAATACATAATTTCGATTAACAATAAATGTTCTGGAAAAGTGTTTAGAGGATGCACAAATCTTGGCATGTGTATATAAATTCCTATTTTTTTGGGTTGTCCATAACAATTTTAGGGAATCTAATTTTTATTCATTTTGCACATATATTGATGTCTTTTGCTAATATTTGAGCATGATTTACTAATTAATTATAGGTGATCTGCTACAAATGCTCTTATATCACACATTAAAATATATTATTTTAACATTAATATTTATTTTTATTTTTATCATCACACATCACCAAAAGGTAACTTACTCCATTTAATTTTTATTTTACTCCATTACTTTAATATATTTTTTTAAACTGCACATTAATTTTAGTGGTTAAAGTTTTATGGTACAGAATCAAGAAGTATTACTTATTTCAGCTTTCAAGCTTTTGTTTTTATATATATACCACTCCAATTTGTCATGAGTAACTTGGTAGTGAGAGTTTTTAAGTCCTCTACACTTCTCCTTTATATGGCTCATGTCTTATAAACCCATAAAGCCACTATTTAAAATATTAATAATACGAAATCGGTCTCAGTCTCATTTTCTTATGGATTAGGTATAAAGTATAAATTTTAAGAAAATGTGAGTTGAAATTGACAAAAGTATAAAAAAGAGTTAATAAAGTAAGAAAAATAGTCACCTAAAAAACAAACAAAAAAATTAAGAAAAATAGTTAAATATAAAGTACGAAATATCGTGTATAAAGTTGAGAAGAAATTCAATAAAGTAAGTTTTCATAAGTGTGAGAAATGAGATTGAGACGAACTAAAATGGAAAGTAAGAAGATAAGACTGGAACAGGGTGATGGACACCTGTTTCACTAAGCTACATGAAAAAAAATCAAACACTACATTCTAAGGACCTGTTCAATTCAACTTAATTTCAGGTGTGTTCAGTCCAGACCCGGTCTAAACTGTCATGAGTACTAACTATTGTTCATTCAAGCCATGAGTACTAATCTAACATCTAGTTCCTGTCTCCATGAACAGGGAATCTGAAGGCAAGCATTATAATCTGAAAAAAAATAGATCATATGAATATTCACACAGATTAAACAGGAGCCGGAACACCATCTACACTGAATGATAAATAAAATGTTGAAGTAATATCCATCTGTACTCTGTACTCTGTAGTGTTCACTTTCCATGGACATATCGCTTCCATTAACTTTCAAGATATTTTCTCTGAATGTCAGGCCCATATAGAGATGAAGTAACCATGCCTGGTAATCTGGTATGACAAGATGAATATAAGAATAATATGTACGTGCGCCTTTATTAGTATAACTACGAAATACGAATCATAAAATGGTCTAACCATGAAATGCCTGATAAAGTTGAACTGACCATGCAAGAAGGCATCCTTCCCAAACCCATGACCTTAAACATAAGCAGTAGGGACAGCAAGTATTCCTCTTCTTTTTCTAGGCAGATAGGAACAATTTCCTAGTAAAGGATAAATAAAAAAAGCAGCCTAACGCCACCAATGAACGTATTCCTCTTCTTTTTGACATACATAAAACTTTTGCCAAAGTCTTAAGACACCCAAATTCATTCTTTGGGATCTCGCACAACCATTTCAATTCAGTTACAATCTTGTCTTTCAATAAAAAGAGTATCAACTCGAAGAGTTTCCTATGTCCTAAACAGAGACTAATCAGAACATGATAATGAGAAAATAATTGTGATCTACAACCAATCAATCACTTCAGCAGTAGATTCTGTAATAGATTGAAGAAGAATACTTGAGAAAAGTTTGGTGTTTACTCTGAAATTATTATATTCTTCTTTTACTTTGAGCTGCACGTCCTTCCTATTGGCCCGTACATTGATCGGCCCCAAAAACATCCTCAGGAACCTCCCTGCATTAACAAATGACATTTCCAGCTGCTTTTCACACATTTAAAGCTAAATCATTCACAAAACCACAAATGAAAAAAATAAATGTAAAAAACAGCAGACCATGTGATTTGCTGGGGAGAAAAGCAGCTGCATCTCCTTCACTTAACACATATTTCGCTCTGATTAAGTCCTCTTCTAACTTGAATACTATGTATATCAGTCAAAATTGATGTAGGGTATGGAGAAACAAATTAATGTAGGGTATGTCCATTGAAGGACCAGAGTAAGTCGTATGAAGAAAGACAAATTGAATATCTTATTACTTTTGTTTGGCAGCAAGGTGATGATGTTTTTCATGTGAGCATTTAACTTCTCTATATGATTATCAATAAAAGCTAATCCATAACATTACATTATAGCAAAGAGCTCATCCTTTCCCAATCACCATAATCTAACCGACACTCTACAGTTACTGTACTCATAAGTCATAACATAATCAGAATACTAAGACCGACTTACCAAACAAACAACATGTAAATCAACCAAGATGATAACACAGAAACAACAAAATACCTTTGGCAGTCTACCCGGGATTTGAAGATGAAGTATGGTGATTTGCAGACAAAGAACCGAGATATTGCAATCCGCTCCTGAATTTCGAATTTCATGGAGTCGCATGAGTTTTATCCAGGAAAAAGTCCTCCTGAATTGAGTTGTTGTCGTCCAGTACATCAACGAAAAAACAATTCCATCCCATTCATTCACCATTCATTGTTGAGAGTGAGTCTTGAGACCCAAATCTTCAGCTCAAATCATTCGCCCAATCGACTCTCCGAAGAAGCTAAAGTGCGACATCCAGTTTCAAAAACAATACCGATGAATTCCCGATATACTGCTATCGACCATCATCTTCCCCAAATAAAATAATCCTCTCTTTCCCAAATGAATTTCGAATCTCAATGTCTTCCCAATTGAAATAATGAAGCAGGCTGCGGAAGAAGAATCTATAAATAGCATTATCGATTTGGGGAACGGATTGGCCATGTTTGAAATGATACACATTTGGTGCACATACTGGAAACATTTTGGGGCGTCCCTAGTTTTGTAATACCATGATTTGGGGCTTTTATACACTGCACATTTGGGAATACCATGAATCCATGATTACATGTTGCACGATTTTCATGAATGTAATCGTGCACAGGTAATCGGGCACAAGTAATCATGGAATCAAAATTGGGGATAATCAGACCTATGACGTTTTGAAGAAGCACACAGATTTGATTATAATTTTTTTTACCAATCAAAACATTTGTTTAAGCCAACATGTATTAATTTGGACCAATCAAAAATGAATATTTTGATGAGCTGACATGTTACATGACTTAAGGAGAAGATTTAAAATATATTTATTTTATAAAATATATAGATCTTGAAATAGGCACAACTTTCAATTCAAGTAAAACTGTTTCATAAATCGTGGCCCAACAACTTAATCCATATTTTCTTCCTTAATTCCCACAACAGCAAAACTTATCTTTCCCAATACTACCCCTCCCCAATCCCAACTTATTAACACATCGAGGCCAAAATAGTCTACAATTAGTTACGGCAGATTTGGGCATTAATTTAGGAAGGCAAAAATCATTAAAACAAATTATCTCATCATCTTCCTTTTTACCGTCTCTTTAACTTCCTCCCCTCTCAATAAATAGCCTCACTCTTCACTCTAATTTTCCTTCACAGTTACAAACTCATATTAACAAAACAAATGGCTTTTCTTGCCTTCACTTGCATTCTGAATGCGTTTGTGTTTATAGCAAGTTTTGCTCAGGCCAAGATTACTGGAGTGTACGAGGCCGGCCCGTGGCAGACCGCTCATGCTACGTTCTACGGTGGTAGTGATGCTTCTGGAACAATGGGTATGTGTGATTTGTACGATTTGTATATGTAAGTTGTACCTAAGAGTCAATGTCTCATTATTCTATACCTAATTACGAATTGAATCTGTTGTTCTCGAATTATTTGATGGTAAGGAATAGATGACTAGATGACAGTTATAGTTTTAAATGTCATATTTAGTATGGCAAATTGAAATGGTTTGAATTTGACAGGTGGAGCTTGTGGGTACGGAAATTTGTACAGCGAAGGATATGGTGTAAACAATGCCGCATTGAGCACTGCTCTGTTCAACAATGGGCAGACCTGTGGAGCCTGTTTTGAGCTCAAATGCAGAGATGATCCACAATGGTGCCACCCGGGCAGTCCGTCTATATTCATCACCGCCACGAACTTCTGCCCGCCTAATTACGCCTTGCCTAGCGATAATGGTGGTTGGTGCAACCCTCCTCGCCCACATTTTGATCTTGCCATGCCAATGTTCCTTAATATTGCTGAATACCGCGCTGGCATTGTGCCTGTCTCTTATCGACGGTTAGTCATTCGTACTTTTGTGTGCCTGATCGGCTGATCTTGTCGTCATCATGAACTTTAATGTGTTGTACAGTAGAACACTACCCTCAGGGATAGGTTAAATGACGCCTACAATTTAATTGAATTTACTATGATATCAAATTTAACGAAGGTGTCTGATCTGATATGCAGTGTGCCTTGTCACAAGAATGGTGGAATACGATTCACAATCAACGGATTTCGTTACTTCACCTTGGTATTGATCACCAATGTAGCAGGTGCAGGGGACATCACACAAGTATATGTTCGAGGGTCGAGTAGCGGGTGGATGCCAATGAGCCGGAACTGGGGACAGAACTGGCAATCGAGCTCTGTCTTAGTAGGCCAGTCGCTCTCCTTTCGTGTCAAGGGTAGCGATGGACGCACTTCGACTTCAAGGGACATTGTACCTTCCAATTGGCAATTTGGCCAGACTTTTACTGGGAAAAACTTCAGTATGTAATGTTTAGTGTTAACTTTCTGTTGTATTGATTTCTCTTTTTTGATATTGGAGGAAAAGAGTTTCTCGTTGCAGATTAAAAGATGAAAATCCATTTCTGAAACTTCGTTTGTTAATGTAGTGGTTACAGAGTTTGGTGGCTCTGAGGCCTCAGGTTATTTTATATTTGTAACATATAGTATTAGACCCTGCTTGCCAATCTACATATGATGCATTGATGCTTGTGATTTATATTGTCTGCTATAGTCTGCAAGCAATTCAAAGTCTATTTCAATTGTGTAAAGCTCAGTTCTGCTGAAATGTAATGCTTTGTCATAGCTTCATTCACTATGAGAAGAGGCAATATCTGTGTTGCAAATGGTGTTTGTATGATGATCAGAAGTTCAGAACAAACCATTTCATCAAAGTGGTATGTATGTTAATGTCTTATGTCAGGACCAGGACGATTTTCCAACTTCCTACAGGACCAGTATAATGTTAAAAATACACCGCCAGGATTGATTTCCCCCGAAGTTTTCCTTCATCTAACATCGGCCTGGAAAAATGAAAGCAGTCCTCAAC
>JAYMSM010000229.1:0-13079 GCA_036897885.1 Plantago crassifolia | reverse complement strand
AGATTATCAACTAAATCATACATATGACGACTTATTCTACGGTTTGATCACAATCAAAATGCTACCGCCATGTGATTATGTAACATAGATGGAAGCTATATTATGCAGTTAACTTACCAACTACCAATTAACTTGACGGTGACTTATTTGATCATTTGATCACAATCAAAATGTTACTGGCATGTGATTATGTAACGTAGTACGAAATCTATATTATGCAGCTAACTTATCAACTATCAATTAACCTGACGACCCATAGCAAGTTTTGCTGGGCAGATGCACTGCACATCTGATCTAATGATTGAGTGAGAATCCAAAGAAAGTAAATCTGGGAATGTAAGATCCAGTGTTAGTCATGATTGATCAAGTTTCTTGCTGAGTTATTTACTGAATTGATACAGGAAAAATGAATATACTTCCTGTGCATTCAGATATCACAGTAAAAAAGAGTTATAAAAAGGAACAAGGCCATGTGAGAACAACTTTACTCATCATATACATTAGCATTTTGGCATCCCTAAGTTTACCTTGCATGTATGTTCAAGTCCCAATGTTAACAAAACAAGTACTAGACTGATAAAATTATTCCCCTCTGCCATCTAATCCGCACAGAAGCTCCATGAAAATTGTGTCAGCTAAAGCTGCTTTTCAGGATTATTAACTGTCCATCAAAGCTTACACTTTATTTTAATCGTCAAAACGAGGATTAATAAGTTCTTTATTTACTCTAATGTATCTCGAGATTCTGATATGTTAATTGAAGATGAAGTGTATTACCAACGAAGTTGATTCAATTTCGTTGTCTAATGTACTCTAATTCTTTTAGTCTTAACCCAACAAAATGTAAACATTATGATTTCCCCAGGCCTCGGACAGAAAGAATGTCCAGCTCTCTACTTAAATTAAGTCACCACTATATTTTACCTAACAAAATTCACCAATAGTTACAACCCTGAAACTAATAAAAATTCTATCAAAATTAGGTGCTTCTGTAGTTAGTCTATCACAGCTCAAAAGAGGCTATGTATCATGTAACTCATCCTCCACATTCTGCATGCTTTCTTTGATCTCCACCAATCTAGCCTGCAGAAAGGCAATTTCACCATCCTCTTGCTCTTTTGCCGATTGAGCATGTGACAGCTCTTCGTTCAACTTCCGCATCTTCTTCTTCACCTGAGATATCTCCGTCTCAATTCTCTGTCGCACATCACTGCGTGCTGAAATTTGTTGGTCAAGTGTCTTCGCATCATTGGCAAACTTTTCCCACTTATCTTTCATGGAGAGAAAATTAATGACGCAGTCTAGTACACCAGTAACATCAAATCCATGTGTTCCCAATTCCGTAAGTGTTGTCAAAATGTCACTCGTTACACTTTTAGAGTCAGTGAACTGCAACTCGGATACCCTTTTAACGACATTAGAGAAGTTTACCATAAGACCAATAGCCTTAGCTTCACGTTCACTTTTTTTGCATTGTTGCAAAGGTCGGAAATGCGGCTTCTGTGGTAGTCGTTTAAAAAAATCCATGTCTTCAATTGCTTTCCAGATCGGACTGGCCTTTTCAAATGGCTCCTTACCTGGTACCAGAATATTCACGACCGGACTACGGAAAGAGCTGCCTTTATCAGCCGGGAAGCTTCGTTGCCTGCTCTGATTTACCAAATTCTTATTGACTGGATTACGGGAGGAGCTGGCTTTGTCAATCTGCAAACTACTTCGATTAATTAATAGTCCTTTAGCAGCAGTTTGAAGGTTTCCCATTCGCCTCCCAGTATTCCTTCCAGCACTTGAACCCCCAGTTTCCGATGGAGTGCCATCCTACAGGTAAAAACAATAGAGAGGTATTCAGATAAAGCATTAAGAACAATTTGGTGAGACAGGCCTAAATAGTGAAACCATCATACAGGTTGTCTGGGATGTAAGGAAAGATTCTCACAAGTCCACCCAAGAGTACATTGCTATTAGCATTAAGGGGGGTTGCAACACTCAGCTTTGTAAAACCTGCACATGACACCCGTGTGCTTTGTAGATAGCATGAAATCCGTATGTGTTCCCAAAGCTCTGCCTGAATCACCCAATCACTAGATATGACTGTAAGTGTTCCTCACTTGTCATTGACATGTCCATCTAGGGTATCTACACTACTGAATTATCTAAAATATCCCTGTACTCCAAGTTCTTTAATTAAATAAATCATTGGGTCCGGTCAAGAACAGATTATACCGCTTGTATATTAATGAGAAGTACCTCTTCTACTCAATACACTCTTTATCTTCTATAACCACCACCACGTCCACCCTCACAGAGTCATTCCAGCGAACCCAAAATGGGTTGTCTAGAATAGTAGTCATAAAGCTCTAATATGGAGCTGTACATAGTCTAACAGAGCTCAGATTCGGAACTGTTACAGCTCAAATTCAGGGAATTTTTTATTGGTACGTTTAACTACATAAAGTAAGAGCTACAAAATAAAGAGTTATGGCACTTGGATACTCAACAGATAATTACGGAACACTAGATGAATTTTAACAAGACAGTGGAAGAAATAAGGAAAGTTGCGAACCTGAGAAGAAATGACCCACTTCCCGCCCTTTGACTTCATATGAAGTCTTAATTGGGACTTATTAAAAACTTCATCCAACCGTAAACTTCGCTTGCCACTTTTATTTGCCAAATTCTTATCCACCCGAGTGTAGAAAGAACTGGCTTTATCAAATGGCAAACTTTGCTGGCCACAGACAGTTTCAGGCCGTTTCCCGTTCTTTTCTGTAACTGGTTCAACTGCTTCAAGGTTGTGGCAGCTTTCCGTGATGGTTTCAATTAATCTCCAGAGGGGATTGGCTTTGTCAAACGGATCATCGAATGACTCCAGATTGGGCTCAGTCTCGTTGTTCTCTTCTGTAGCTGGTGCAATTGTTTTATGTTTCTGGCTGCTTTCCGTGGCTGGTCCAAGCAGCGAATCATTGGAAAAATGCACAGCAGTTTCAGGCTGTGTCTCTTCTGTAGCTGGTCCAATTGTTTTATGATTCTGGCTGCTTTCCGTGGTGGTTTCAATTATTTTTAAGAGTGGATCTTTGGAAAGCTGCATGGCTGTTTCAGGCTGTGTCACATTATCCTCTTCTGTAATTGGTGCACTTGTTTTATGCTTCGGGCTGCAACCTGTGGTGGTTTCAATTGTTTTAAAGAGTGAATCATGCGAAAACTGCGTGGCACTTTCAGGCTGTGTCTCGCAGTTCTCTTCTGTAGCTGGTGCAACTGTTCTATGCTTATGGCTGCTTTCCGTGGTGGTTTCAATTATTTTCAGGGGCGAATCATTGGATGACTGCACAGTACTGTCAGGTTGTATCTCCTTGTCCTCTTCTGTAGCTGGCGCAACTGTTATGTATTTCTCGCTGCTTTTTGTGGTGTTTTCAATTGTTTTCAAGAGTGTATTGTCTTTATCAAACGGCGAACTTTGCTGGCCACTTGGGTTTACCAAAATCTCATCGACTGAATCATAGGAAGGCTGCACAACAGTTTCCGGCTGTTTTTCATTCTTATCATTTATATCTGTTGCAATCACTTTAAGCTTCTGGCCGCTTTCCATGATGGTTTCAATTGATTTCCAGAGAAGATTGGCTTTATCAGAGGGAAAACATGGCTGGCCATTTTCATTCATCAAATCCTTGCCAACTGAATCATACGATGACAGCACAATAGTTTCATGCTGTTTATCGTTGTTCTTTTCTACAGCTGGCGCAATTGCTGTAAGTTTTGGTGCAATTGCTGTAAGTTTCGGTGCAATTGCTGTAAGTTTCGGGGCAATTGCTCTAGGTTTTGTTGCACTTGGTATCAATTTATTGGTCCTCTTTCTGATGGCACTAAGTGATTCCGGGAGTCCATTCACTTTATCAGATAGCAATGTCTGCTCGCGTAACAATTTCTTGTTCCTTTTTCTGATGGCACTAATTGATTCCGGGAGCCCATTTGCTTTATCAGACAGCAATGTCTGCTTGCCACCTGAAAATATCAACATCTTATCGGCTGAATCATTGGAAGAACTGGCTATACCAAACGACAAATTTCGCTGGCCATTCGGAATTACTGAAAACCTGTTGTCCAAATCATAGGAAGAACTGGCTCTAGCTGGCAGCAAACTTTGCTGGTAACTTGGATTCACCAAAATATTACCCACCAAATCATGGGAGAAATTGGCTTTATCATTCGGCAAACTCTGCTGACTACCTGGATTTACCAAAATTCTACCTGAATACTGCATGGCGGTTTCGGAATGATTCTCATTGTTCTTTCCTACAGGCGGTGCAACCTTTCTGGTTCCCATAATGATTTCCTCTGCATCCAGCATAACTGCTTCGGTTGTATTTCTTTTGGATGCATCAACAGAACCTACACATACAAGAAAGAAAATTACCACTGAATCTGGAAGGAATGCTAACCAGCACAAAAAATTGATATGATCTCTTGTACTTCGAGGTGCAAAGATTTCTGTATAATCCAGGCTATATCCTTTACTGTAAGGATCTCTAATGAATAAATAGCTTTCATACTAGGAGATTAATGGTAGACCTTCTGGGGGAGTTTGGAAGCTTATCAGCCTCTCAGAATTCCATCCACTTGAATCTCCAGGTTCTGAAATTGTGCTATCCTACAGGTATAAACAGAAGGGTATTCAATTCAAGAATTAAAAACAATTTTGCCAAAATAGGCCTAAATAGTGAAATTATTGTGCACTTTAGTTGTACATGTTACGTACACTTTCGAGCATAATATTCATGCCGTGTCAGAAGAAATAAAAAAATTAAATGTGAACCATGAAGTCATCACTCTTCCACACTATTATTTTTTATCGAGGATATTGACGACGAGAAGAAAACTAATATTCTTACTCCAAAAAGAAAATGATACTTGTCGCTAGTGGTAGATCTTACTTTGAGGTCTGCCACAACTTTAAAATATGCGACCCTGTGAAAAGATCTCCGAACATACATAATTCCGGTATTCAGGGAAATCTGGTTTTGTTGGTGTGATCGTGCACGGTCAGATTGGATTTCTAGTTCAACCGGGTCGGACAAATCGTCTTTCCTTGTTGAATTAGTGTGGGTTGAACTAGATGACCGGTTCGACCGATTGTCCTTTGTTTTTATCATGTGTGTAGTGGCTGATCTGGGCCGTTCTTAAGTAACTGGGAGTTTTATTGTATGGACTTTTTAAGGTTTAGTGTTTTTACTGTCTGTTACAAAATAATCGTATATACATGATGGAACAAGATAGAAAGAAGAATAAGAAAGTAGAGAGAAAAGTTGGGAGTCTTTTCATTCATCTTCTCAATAGTTACAAGTATACAAGTGTGTAGAAGTACAATACATGTGCCACTATTTATAGTCTCAAGTAGTAGGAAGACTTCACTCTCCACCAATAACTTCAAGTAATTACACTAGTAAATTGGCACATATAATGTGCACTTTAATCTCATATTGAATAAGGGAATATGGAGAAGTGGGGGAAGGCAAAGAGACATTCACAAATTATAATTATTCATAACACTCCCCCTTGAATGTCCATTGCCTTGACAATGTGCCTCGTTAAAACCTTACTAGCAAAACCCAGTGGGAAAAAGCATAGTGAAGGAAAAAGAGTACAACATTATAATTATTTCATTAAAATACGCTTATGAAACTACTGCCTCGTTAAAAACCTTGCTAAAGAAAACCCAATGGGAAAAACCTTAGTCAAGGAAAAGAGTACAGTGCGTATTTTACTCCCCCTCATGATTGCATCATTTCATGTTATCATACATCCAAAGTCATGTACCAACTTACACATGTTGGAGTAGGATGTCACTTGATAATTTTATTCATTATATTGTCTTCAGGACAATTTTATCGACTAGTAGTATTAACATAACATATGAGCATTAGTCCGCCGTGAATTCCAAACTTGATCATGTATCCGGAAGTTCTTCACCGTGCAAGAGATCCGCGCTCCATGCATGTAGTGTTCGTCAAACAATTGAGTGTTTCTGCAAGGTTAGAAAGACAACACAAAATTCTATAAAATAGAATTTATAATACCCTACCTTTACATGTCGATAATAGATGTATCACAAGCATCCTGCGTTGTACAGGTCATGTAAAATATATTCGACAATACATATATTATTTGGATAACACACAAAAATTTAAATGAAATCATGATTTCAACAACTCTTCGGGAGTTATTTATATTTCAATTATAATACTTTTGATCAAATGATATAGTCTAGACAAATTCGAATCCTTCAAGGATGAAACTCGTATTGCAATATCTTTATATATTAGACGCTTCTAACTCTTATATCTTTTACCAGACTAATAACTTTATAACCACCACAAGGAGAATACAATTCGTTTTAAGAATTGTACTACACATTCAAACCTTTGTGTACCTCATGTGACTTATATATTATCTCAAATGCCACTTATTCTCCATCACAAAGGTGAAATCATTATAAGTATTCTCCATTGATATTTATATTTTTTTTATCTCTATGAACTTCGGGTCCATAAATAATAGCGTCTCTCAAAATGGCCAATTTTATATTTTCAAGATCCTCATTTATTCATAATGTAGAGCTCTGTTATTATGCGTATACGTCGACGTTTATTTTATTCAGTTCCATATGATTTTAACATGTGACATAATTGTTGAGATCTCATATTTTTCAAGATTATAGGCGCGCCTTAAGTTCTTCTGGAACTATAGATAATAAATTCTAAATGAACTTTATCAATTATGTCAATATGTTCTTCAAGAACAATGTATATCCTCAAATGACCATTTATAATAATTGCTCCTTCTCATTGAGGATTAGTATCGGAACTGATAGTTATGCCATGCATGCTTCAGGCATAACTCATCCTTCGGGGATATAATTTTAATAATTGGAGCATTTGCAACTGCTAATTTGTGGTCAGCAAAATGTCTGGCATTTTAATCCAAATGAATTATCCGTTTGAACATCAAGTTCATATATAATATTTTTATACGAGGATCTTTGATAATTCATTAGTATATATAATTAGCACTACAAAAAAACAAGGCTTCTGTGACAGTGATTTTTATTGGTATTTTGTCGAAGAAGACTTTCACCAACAGATTTCGTCGTCACAAATTGGTTCCAGAAAGTGACGTGGGTAAGCAACTACGACGACAATGATTTTTGTTGGTAAATATTGCAACGCCATTTTCTTATTGCTGAAATGATGGTATACTCTTGGTAATGATACAACCACCAACAAAGCAATATTATTTTCTACGACGAAAATAACATGTAGGAAATTTGTTGCAACTTTACCAACAACTCTTACCAACCATTTTTATGTTGGAAATCAACTACGGAAACTCGTTGATATCTTGTTACAGGTTTACATGGAAATCAACTATGAAAACCTTGAAACTCGTTGGTATCTTGTTACAAGTTTCCATGGACATAGTAACAAGATTACCAACAATTAAATTGTTGGAAAGTTTGTTGGAGATAATAACAAGCTTAGCAACAATTAAAATGTTGGAAAGTTTGTTGTCGCTATTATGCAAGTTAGGATTTTGAATCACAACTACCAAATTGACGCCAATTGCACAATAAAAAATATATTTGTTAATGAATCAATAAATGGTAAAAGATTTTCAATCCTGAATTGGTAATTCTGTAAAACATAAACTCGTTCAAAATAAATAAGATTTGTTCATATATAGCCAAAATTATGCAAAAGTAAAAAACAATAAAAAAATAATAATATTTACATCATCCTATCCATCAAACTAGAAAAGCTATATATCTATCATCTTTAGTCTCTATCATTCTTAGAGGCTTCATGCTTGAACTCGTCATTCATGGTACTGTACAGAGTAGATATTTCACGTGAACTGGTTACCCTCTTGAGTAGTTGCGGAGTTCTACTACTACACGAACCTGGCGTAGCTTTAGTGATCCGAACTCTGCCATGTACAAAGCATGTCTTTCATGCTCGAAAGCGTCACTTGCAGTATTGGTTAGAATAGATGATTGCCCATGAATTGGGTTGCCATCTGATAATCTGACTAGTTGCAAAATTCCACTGCTCCATAAACCTCTCACAATCTTGATTTAGTTATCCAATATTCCACCATGTAAAAGCATGTATTACCGTGTGTACTATGAAGTAATACATCTTTGCAACCCTGTCCTTTGAACTGCTTGTGGTGTCTTCCTTCACCTTTTAGTCATCCTGCAAAAAATGTAATACACTCATCTATGAGATTAGAGCAGTAGATAAAATAATAAGCAAGGTACTCAGAACATTTAATATAAATGCATAGCATACAAAGCACATCACAAAATTTATTTCATTTATTGAAATGTATATGACCCCCTTTCTCAAAGTAAGATTAAGCCCATGTAGCATGCCAATTCTATCAACTAGCAGCAGAAAACAAACCATCAAACATTGACAAGCACATGTATTCCAACATGTTTATCCACATACATTCTCTCCAGTCCTGCCAGTCCTGGAAGTAAAATGGAAGCAGAAAACACATGCATTTTAAAGTTGCAACACCAGACCAGAGACTTTCATGAGACAACATTTGATGCAGAAGCTATACCCTTTTATGTTACTCTATCCCAATTGAAACAGCTAGGTAGCTTAATGCACATGACACATGTCGACATCCGACACCCGCACATAGTAGAAATCTAAATGCTAGAAAATACGTAGATGGCTTAGTAAGAGCAAAACTTACATAGATAAACAAGTTCAATATTTCAATGAGAACCATGATAAACATGACTAATTGACAACTGACAGGTTAATCAGATAAACCTAAATATCAAAAAACAAGCTAGCAATCAAGGACACTAAACCGTAGAAATATTTCAGATTAGATGAAATAAGAAGTATTCACAATTTTGCAGGGAAACAAAAGGAGTTAGGTCAATGACAAGTTCAGCTATATCAGATGCTAGAATCTCAAATAAACCCTGATGAAACATCTGACTGGGGGAGTTCCAAATCAATTTCCTCCTAGCGAAATTAAAAAAAAAGGGAAACGGGTAAATTAACATATGGGAACCTTGCAAAATACGATCCATCTGGATTGTCTAAAGAAGACAGGCACATACCACTTTGCATTTGACGCCTCTCAGTATACAAACCACCCCCCGCACATCGAGGTTTCAACAGTTGTCTATGAGGAGAAAAGGGAGAGAAGCGCATAGTCTCGTTCAGAGTTGGTGATGGTGCCGCCGTCCTGTTTTGCCAAGTTCTTCATTGTTGATCCTGTTAGAATAGCATAAGAAATTGGGGCCGTAGGTAGGGTTATTGAGAGAGGAGACTTGTGTGTGGATGGAATTTGGGGGCTGGAGTGATGGAATGCACTGTCAATTTTTATTCATATTGAAAAAGAGTGATGGAGTGATGGAATGCACTGTCAAGTTATGGGCCTTATGGGCTCTACTTATCAATTTGTATCAAAGAATTAGAAAATTAAGATAAAGTGTTGTACTTAGACTATGGAATGATATAAGTTAAAACTATAACAATAATAATACACGTAGTTGTTATATTTAGCATTATAGCTTAGAGACCTAAATATATTGTTCAATAATAGTATGAAACCTAAATTTGATTATTATTTGTAAACATGTGTTACCGTCCAAAACAAAGGTTTTCTATATGTAACTTATATTTGGACCGTCTAACCCAAGACTTTCTACAATTAAATAAATAAGAACCAGGCAACTAACCATGTCCAGATGAGTTTTCTCCAAGTTACTTTTTTCTCTAATCAACCTTTCAACCTCATATCTGATTGGATTGATCCATGCATGGACTTGAGGAGTTGAAGGACGGACAGGGTATCCCGTTCCGGTATAATGACCCACATTAATTCCGCTTTGCAATACAGCTTCACTTAAAAATTCAGCTGAATTGATTACAGCAGGAGAGATGGCCGCATTACGCTCAGAAGTAGGCAACTCAATACTTTGTCCATGATTACTAGTACTCATGTCCAAGATTTCCCTTGTGTGAGAAACAGATTCGTGTGGAAGTATGTCAGTCTCTGCCACCTCTGCAGTTTGAGAGCAGTTTATTCTCTGAACTGATCTCAAATGATCAGCCTCAAGTTGATTGCACCTGGGAGACGCACGGTCCATCTCCTCAGAGTTAATAACCGGTATTTCAATGGACAATTGGAGAGGGACTGCTGTGTCAGCAGTTTCGGAGAGGGGACCTTCAGGAGGATAGGTGCTTTGAGTTTGAACCGTTGGTACATTAGTGTGTACTTGTTCCATAATCGGCTGCACAGGTTCCATTGTAACAACAATATCTGAGTTGGCAACACCAACAGTGCTTTCACTTTCCGCCAAAGGTGGCACTCGTTCTTGCAGCTCGACATTTGACAGAGCATTGGTTGGAGAATCAAGAGGTTTTGATGTCGGAACATTGGTTGGAGAATCAACAAATTCCAATGTTTCAACTTGAGTCTTTGAAGTATCCTGCTTATCTAAGACTCCTATATTTCCCTCAGGCTCTGCCACGGGCACGACGAGGTCAACTGAAACAGACTTTGTTACCTGTACAGTGCTGTGATTATCCATGGCTGGTGATTCTTTTTCAAGAATTTCACCTTCTTCTGGTTCACCTTCATGTATCTTTACTTCTTCTGTTTCGTCTTCATGATTTCTCATCGTTGATGATTCTTTTTCTAGTATTTCAACTTCTTCTGGTTCACCTTCTTCTCGTTCATCCTCTTGTAACCCACTGTTGTCTTGCACAGCATTTGTGGGTCCTAGTTCAGCAACTTCAAGACGTGAACTAGCTTGATTTTGCCCAGCCATTTCCTCTTGATTTTGCAGTTCAGAAGCCAAAGTTTCTGAAGCTAGTGCTTCCATTTTATTCAGCAATACCTACATTAATAGAAATATTTCAGTTTATTATATGGCACTCTTTTTTACATCATAAATAATAATCCCTCCGACTCGGAAAACATTACCCACTTACTATTCACGAGAGCATTTTCAATAACACAAAAGAATTACAGTAAACAGAAAATGACAATGACGAGATAGGGAAACAGAATCCATAAAGCTGCTATATGTCTGCTTTTAACACAAGTGCTGGTGGTTGCCTCATCAAACCACCGGACCGCCTCACAATCAGGGAAACAAGTAACATTAAATATTACTCTAGCGAGCACTATTACTTGAACAGGACTCACATTTTCTTTTGGATCTGTTTTAGCAGTAGATGCTTCAGCCAATTCCACAGGAGACTCTTTGGTCAAGTCAGTCGAATGATTGTCTGATGCCAGAGGTCCCATACTTTCTAGTTCCCCAGTATTGCATATATAATTTGGCTGGGTTGGCTGCTCAACCATATCCATCAATGAGCTATTTACTTCTGTCACCCCAATTTTATTTTTTGAATCACTAGTTACCAAAATCTCCGTTTGAGTAGGTGGTCCACCACCAATGATTGGCTCAGAAGAGCAGGCTTTTGCTTCCTGTAGCCAGAGATCTGCCTTCTGTTTCTCTGCGTTTATATCAGCCAACTGCTCGGCCTCGAGTTCTTTGAGCGCCACATCCCTCAAAAGGTTGTGCTCTTCCAGATTCTTTGCAAAGACATCCTCCAAATCTTGAAGTTTCTCCTTTCTAATAATCGGACTTTCTCCATATAGTTTTCGAGTAAAAGCCAACTGCAACTGGTGATCATTCTCCAATATTTGCTTCTTCCGATCCCAGCTTTCGTAAAACTCAAGCATTGCCCTCCGCTGTTTACGTCTGAGTCTTTTCAGCCGCTTTAAACATTTTTCCTGAATTTTAACAATCTCTTCATCTACTTCGCTCCCACCACCTATAATCTCAAAATGTTCTTCATCAGATTTTTCTCCAACCTCTTTAGGTTGTACTGCCCCTTCATCACCACTAAATGATTCTCTGTTGACCCCCTGTTCAGCTAAATCCGTATTCTTGAGAGATTTTAATTTTTGGTATACATTATACGCGTCTTCTTCTGAGCATTGATAATTCAGGTGGTGTTTTGCCATCAAAAGGGATCCCTCCTTGTCAACTCTCATTTTCAAGTCTGAGGCAGCTTTCCAACACTGCAAGCATAAAGGACAACAATATTTGCTCAAGGCATGCAGGACTCACAGTGCCCTCTATTTACACACATAATTCTCACATTGGGAAGAAACTGAATGAAGTGAAAATTTTAAATTTAATATATATCCAATCGATTGACTGACTGAAAATGACGCTAACTGAATTTTGTAAGTGGGTGGCCTTTTTAATAACAAAAGTTTAGTGGAAGGTTACAAACTGGAAACGTAAGGGCAAATCATGAGTAGATGTTAAGTCATGCCTTTGATGTTTGTATGATATAAAGCAGGCGTACGAGAGCAAGTTTTTAACAAATCAATCAAACTAATCTACGTCAATCCAAACAACCTGAAAAATGTCTACGCATCGAAACTTAATTTCTCTATTGAGGAAAAATATTAAGGAAAAAATGTAAAATTTGTTAGGGAGAAAGGAAATATAGCACCTAAATAGAATTCATATTATGTAAGCTTGCCAATTTCCAAAGCTTAGTTCTTATAGTTACCAAGAGATCCTTGATTCCTTTCTACATCCAAACAGTTTGGGGGGGGGGAAAAATAACCATTGTAATTCTTCTTTCTCATATGGTTTATAGCCAACACACTGAACCTATAACTTGCAAAAAGGTGTCAAAAGACATGGATATTTTTTACATACTGTTCATCATCCATATTCTGTCACAGCGTAAACTTCCATTTGCGAGGCAAAAATACAACTTTGTGAAGGGGGGCAGGCACAAAAAGAAACAATGACAAGGACTTAAAGATGAGTTCTACAACTAAAAGGACTTGGAAATCAAATTCCACATGTTTTCAGTTTCAGGTAATCTAGGATAAAAGAATATGATGTAATTTTAGTTGGTTCCACATCCGATTCAAGAGTGTTGGTTTCAGGATACAAATAGCTAAATGATTAAGCCTCTGTTTTCAACTTAAATTCAGGTCCATTCAGTTTAGAA
>JAYMSM010000228.1:0-13081 GCA_036897885.1 Plantago crassifolia | reverse complement strand
AAGTTTTAAATGTGCATTGCAGCTTAGGCTCTGCTCAGTTCACCTTAAATTAAGTTGTGTTAAGTACAATTCAGTTTCATTAAGTTAAGGTTTGTCTTGTAAGGGTGGCCGAGTGGTGATAAAGCTGTAGTTGCAACGGAGAGGTCGGGGATGCATAATGTGGTTTAAATTGGAGTAGTTATAAAGCTGGAATGGTATGGGTGTACCAGTCGAGTCATAAGGTGGTTTATCTTTGAGTTATATAGGTGAGTATGAGTGTATTGTAGTTATAAGGTTGTATATGAGTAGGAGAAGTGTAGTTAGATTTTCCGTTCATAAAAAGAAAAGAATTTGTCTAGTTGAAATTTATATTTAAAATCAGTTTAGTTTAGTTCAATTCAGGTTAGGTCCCTTCATTCAGATCAGATTAATTAAGTTCAATCGAATTATGAGATTCTCAGAAGTTCAATCAAATTTAGAAATTTTCAAGTGAATTGAATATAGCGTAACCAATAATATTATGCAAAAATTATAATTTACTGGGGTGTTTATCATCCATATATATGACACAAAAGTTTAGTTAGACTGAATATGCTGGCTGAGTGTATGGTAATATGGTACGCAGTTTTTTATGCGATGCAATTGCACATACATATACTTGTTGCAACGACAAATCCTTCTCTCATTGAGATTTCCTTCATCCGCCACATCTCTGCCAGACGCACTTGCAGCGGCTGTCGACGCTAGCTCTGTTCAGAGGGAGATCGGAGTCCTCTGGTAGTTTGGTTCTTCTTTCTGCTGGCTTATAGTGATTTCACCCGTAGTTTATTTTGTTTTCATGTGGTTTTTTTACCTTACCAATTTCAAGTAGTGAATATTGAGGACCTTGAAGTTGTCTGTAGTACAAGTAGTCCAGACTCCGGAGACTATTTAATTTTTTTTTTTTTTTTGGTGAATAAGGAAATGTATTCAAATGTAATAAAATTACATAGCTTCTCTTTTCACAAGAGCTTCTACTTCTACTGGTATCTCTATGTCACTAAAAACACCATTTCTTCCACTATGACGCGGCCGTGCTAAGATGTCCGCCGCTGAGTTTGCCGTCCGAGGTATCCATTTGAGCTTTGCCTCCCAAGGTAATCGAAGCAATCTTCTACAGTTTTCAATCCTTTCCCTCAAATCTGCAGGTACGCTTTCCTCTCCCAGAACCATACGCACACTTTGCTGTGAATCCATTTCAATTTGCAATTGGGGAAATCGGTATTCCCAGGCGATTTCTAACCCTTTTTCCAACGCCTGCAGTTCTGAATCATTGACGGAGGTGAACTGAATTGCCATTGCAAAGCCCCCTTTCCATTTGCCTTCCGAATCGCGAATCAGGCCTCCAATTGAGCTTGCCGATGCTGTGGGGTTTGTACTAGCATCAATGTTGAGTTTATGCCAGTTGACTTCCGGTTTCCTCCATTTCTGTACCAATCGGATTCCGGTTGTGGTGTCTGCTGCCATCGACAGCTCGCCGGCCAGCTGTTTGATTTGATTCAGGCTATGTTGTGTCGTATATGCTTGTTTCCGGAATGTGGCTTCATTCCTGGATCGCCAAATCGTCCAGATTGTTGCTATGAAAACCTTATCCCAAGTGATTCCTTGCAGTATGGAATTTCTTGTTGAATGGTTCAACATATTTGTCCTCAGCCAATCATTATCCGGTACAGTAGAATCCGACTCCCTGAATCTTGCTGTAGTAATGGTATTCCAGATCCTTTTGGCTTCTTTGCAGTGCCGAAGAATGTGTAGTGCAGTTTCCTCATCTTCTTTGCATTGTTCGCATCTGGCTGATGTTGCCAATTTTCTCTTGAATCTCAGACTGTTCGAAGCCAATCTGTTTTGTGTTGCCAACCAGAGAAAATGTTTGAATTTGTTGCTTGTGGTGGTCTTCCAGATCCAGTCCAGCTGCTGCGGAGGGGTTGCATTAACAGAGTATGTAGCCTGGAGTGCCTTGTACGCGGATTGGCAGGTGAAATTACCACTTGCCGTTTTTGTCCAGATCAATTTGTCTTTCCTGTCTGTGAGCTGTATGTTCGAATTTCTTATTTCTTCCTGCAGTTGTATTGGTACTGGTGTTTGTAAACAGGCAAAATTCCAACTTCCGTCCTGTTGTAATACTTGACACAGTTTTATGTCTTTATCAGCTGGGTGTATGAAATTCATGCCTGTGTACAATGCTGTCTCTGCTAACCAGATATCATACCAGAAGCCTATGTCACTTCCATCTCCCACCTGCCATTTCAGAAAAGGCTCTATTAACTGTGCACTCCGTAGGATCCCTTTCCATGCACTGCTGTGGTTAGCTTTAGCTTCACACATCAGAAGTGATTTATTGCCTAGGTATTTAGCTTTTACCAGGGACATCCAGATGGTATCTTCTGCACTCAATATTTTCCAGGCCATCTTTGCTAGCAAGGCTTCGTTATTCATTCTGGCCTCTCTCAAACCTAGTCCTCCTGCAGCTTTCGGTTGGGTGATTTGTTTCCAGCCTACGAGATGTATTTTATGCGATCCAGGTTCATCCGCCCACAGAAAATTTTTATTTAATCTGTCAAGCTGCTTACAAGTTGCCTCATCCAGCCAGTTTGCTTGCATTGAGTAGATGGGTATTGCTGCACTTACCGATTGTATGAGTGTAGCTCTACCTTCCAGATTCAAGAACTTCGATTTCCACCCGCTGAATCTTGCCAAGATTTTATCCAGAAGTTCCGCGTGTGTTGCCCTACTATTTCTGCCGTGCTGCAACTTTATACCCAAATACTTCCCGAGCTGATTTGTTCTTCCATATCCAAGTATATTCCCTATCTCTCTTTTCAGTCCAGAACCCCCTTGTTTTGAGAAGTAAACCTTAGATTTCTGAGGGCTCACTACCAAGCCCGAGGCTTCACTGAATTTGTCCATAACCTTCTTGATTGTCTTCGCTGTAGAAGTCGTGGCCTTACCCATTAGGATTAAATCATCCGCGAAGAATAAGTGAGAGAGTGATGGGCCTCCCCTACATGGTATAACAGGTTTCCAAGTTCCCCTATGCACCTCTTCATGGATTAGGTATGAAAGTCTCTCAATGCATAGAACAAAGAGATAGGGAGATAATGGATCGCCTTGTCTCAATCCACACTTGTGTTCGAACGGGTCTAACATTTCTCCGTTCCAAAGAATCCTGGTTGAAGAATTGCAGACGCAGTACATAATGAGCTCGATTAGAGCTGCCGGCAACTGAAAAGAATGCAGTGTATCTTCGAGAAATGTCCAACTTATCTTGTCATAGGCCTTCTCCAAATCGAGCTTGAGTATCATGCAGCCTACTTTGTTTTTCTTCTTCGATCTTAAAGAGTGGAGTACTTCTTGTATTAGGAAGATGTTATCTTGTGTACTCCTCCCCTTTATAAAGCTTGATTGAGTCGGACCAATCAATTCCGGCATAATTTCCCGTAATCTCAATGTAATGCATTTGGTCACAAATTTGTATATGACATTACATAGTGAGATTGGGCGAAATTGCGAGATAGTAGTTGGCGTAGGGACTTTCGGAATTAAGCACATGTGTGCTTGGCAGAGTAGTGGGTCTAGCTGCCTATCCCGAAACGTCGCTTGCACAAAGTGTAACAAAGATTCATGTAGCCATGCCCAACCCTTCCTGTAGAATAAGCCTTGTAGCCCATCCGGACCCGGGGCTTTCGAGGGATGTGTGCTCCATACAATATTTTTCAATTCAGCTAAATCCACCTCCTTGCTGAGTTCCGCGGCCATCCCCTCTGTTAATACCCTTTGGAAACTGGATCGCTGGAGTTGCATCCGTTGTGCCTCTATGCTGCTATCAGTATTTCCTCCAAACAAAGTGCTGAAAAATTCAATTGCGTGCGCCTTCAAATGTTCGTCATTACTGATCCATTCCTCGCCGATTTTCAGTGTGATTATTTTATTTCGTCTTCTCCTTTCCAGTGTCGAATGATGGAAAAATTTAGTATTTCGGTCTCCTTCATTAATCCACTTGACCCTCGATTTCTGAAACCAAAATATTTCTTCCTGACGAAGTAGCTCATTATAGTCTTGTACAAGTTTCTTTTCCAGTTCAGCTAAATTGGAATCAAATCTGTCACTTAAGGCTCGCTGTGCCCCTCCAATTCTCGCCAGCAGCCGTTTCTTCCTGTGAAAAAGATTTCCAAAACTAGATTTGTTCCACGGTAACATTCGTATTGGTACTTCTGCTATCGCCTCGAGAATATTCTGCTTCTCTGCCCAAATACCTTGAAGAACTGCTTCACATCCCGGGTTTGTCCACCACATCGATTCAAAACGGAAAGGTTTATTCTCGCTAGGTTCACGCAACCCTGAGCAATCTGTGAGGATTGGATGATGATCTGAATGAGTCCGTGGGAGATGAATTACCACGTTATCCGGAAATTTCTCCACCCAAGCATCATTCGCTAAAGCCCGATCAATTCGTTCCTGGATTCTAGCATTCGATCTTCGGCCATTGTCCCATGTGTACTTTGGTCCCTTGAAACCGAGATCCCTCAACCCACACGCCGCAATCATAGACTGGAATTTCGAGAGCCTACCAACGGCTGCTGTTCTACCTCCCTTCTTTTCATGCGCAAAACTCACCTCATTAAAGTCTCCAGTCACCAACCATGGAAGGTTGATAACACCTGCTATGTTTTCAAGTCTGCCGAATATCCTGTGCTTGTCCCGCTGATTGGGCTTGGCATAGATGCCCGAGACTAGCACTTTTTCGTCAATTCTAGGTCCAACAATCGCGTGTATTCCTTGATCTTCCACTAGGGTTACATCCACGCACACTTGATTCTCGTTCCATAATAGCCATACCCCTCCCGACATGCCTTCGGTAGGTGCAATAACGTATTTTGTGAAGCCCAAAGTTGGGGCGATGTGATATGCCATCTCCTCCGACACCCTTGTCTCCAATAAAAACACTAACGTAGGTCTATGTGACCGGACTAATTCCTTAAAATTTCGTTTGAACTCGTCAGATCCTGCCCCTTGGCAGTTCCAAGATACGATTTTCATTGACATCTGATTAACTTGGGTAGGATGGATGGGGTTATCAAATCCCCGTCCCGAGCATGTCGCGATCACTTGCCATAGTGCTTCCAGAGCCATGAGCGCTTGTCTCCGTCTTTCCCAATCCGTCACCTTCAGAGTTTGCATGCAATATCTGTCGTTGTCCTGATTGGTCGTTATTTGTGATACTATCTTCAATTGCCATATCGATGGGGGTATCTCCACTACTGTTACAAGTCTTTCGAACCATTCGGTTCGTGATATCAACGAGGGGCCTCAGAATTGAATTACTCGAGTCTCCGGTGGTGGTCCCTCCACCCAGATCGCTACCCAAACTCCGTCCTGCATTACCAACGCTATGTTGTTTGGATCGACTTCCATCTGGTTTGCCAGAAGGTTGTTCTGTTCCATCGTTCTTGCTGCTTTCCAGATTCTCGCTTGATTCTTCACTCAATACGTAAAACAAGCCGTTGCAGAATGTATTCATAGGGTTCACTGTTTTTGGATTAGCAAATGGGCTGGCCCAACTTGCTGATGGCTTAGTGGGCTGTGCTGGATTCTTTGTTTGTTGGGCTTTTTGCTTGTTCTGGCCTGTGATTGTTTGAGGTAATATCCGGCCTCCTGGCCTGGTTGGTTGACTCACTGGATCTCGGCCTGGTCCGGTCGCTCCAACCTTGAACGGCCCAGTTGGTTTAATCACCCCGGTCCCGGTCTGGTCTGCTTTCCGGCCTAGGGTTTTGTTCTGTCTGGCTTCCGTTTCAGGGTTACGGCTGGCTTGCTTTTCCGAAGTCTTGCTTCCACCTCCCTGAATCTTCCCATTTCTCGCCGGTGGTTTTTTCCTGCGACTAACCGTCATCCATTCTCCGAAGTCTTTGTTTGTTGCCTTGTCCTTCAACCAAGTATCCTTAGTACCAGTAGTTGTCGTATCGTTTTCTGTGGTTCTTTCTTTCTCCACCATACTACCCTCACCCTCCTATTGTGCTGACTTCTGTTTAGCATAGGTGCATTCTCCTTTTGTGTGACCTACGCGTCCACATCCATAGCACAGGGACGGGAGATTTTCATAAACTACTTGGTAAACTTTCTCGCCAATCATAATGCCCATATCAAGTGGCACATCTGTGTTGACTTGAACGCAAAATCGGGCAAATCTCCCGCGCGTTGCTGCTGCCGTACATCCGTCGTATTTTATGGGATCTCCAATGCATGCCGCCATAGCTTGAATGACAGCCTCATTGAACATTTCCATCGGAAGGTTCAAGATTCTAACCCATGTGATGGCGTAGTCAATCCTGTCCTTTGTTGCATCAAAATCCGGTTTCCATTTGCGAATGGAGAGGAAATTCCCCGCCAATTGCCACGGTCCTTCCGTGAGGATCATGTCTCGTTTTTCGGCCGTAATACCCTTCAAACAATAGCAGCCAGCGCCTAGATCCATGAGTTGGAAACTTCCATACAGTTTCCACATCGTATCTAGTTTGGTTAGCAAAGTAGGGTAGTACCAAGGATTCCCATGAACCCTAATCAGAAGTGTGTCTTTCCATTTGGCGCATAGCTTTTCCTGTAGATCTGGTTCTATCTCCAGTTTCTTGAACGGCTTGTCTGGTGTTGGGGGCTGGATCTTGATCAGTTTCATGTCCGCTGCTGTTTTTTCTGCATCTACTCTCACGTCTTTAGGTTTCGTAGGCGGCATGACCTTGCTTGCATAGGTCGGGGGCTTTGGTGGTACCTGTGAATCCATGGCAGGATCTGGATCTCGACGGGGCCGTTTGCCACGTTGGTCAGAGACCATTCCGCGCAATCGGAAGAGGTGGCTGGGTACCGGAAGTATGCTGTCCGGCGGGAGTTTTTTGCATTAGGGTTTCTCTCAGCCGAGAGAATTTTTTTCTAGCAAATATGAGGAATTGTTATATGCATGTTGCACTGTAACTAGCATGTAACTAGCAAGGAATGGACTCCAAATGATTCTCGCTCAACTAGAATTGATAATTTTTCATACCCACTAAGCTGTAACTAGCTAGTTACATAATAAATTTAACTATTTTATGTATAATATTTATATAAAAAGGTTGTGAGATGTTTCTAGCATGTAGTTAATGCATGTAACTAGCTGTAACTAGTGCTTTTTGTGAGGTAATTTGGTGTAACTAGCTGTAACTAGTGAATATTGGTGATGTAAATTGGTGTAACTAGCTGTAACTAGTGTATTTGTGTATGTATATAGTGTTTTTTTATGCTGTAATTAGCTGTAACTAGTGATTTTTTTGCTGTGTAAATTGATGTAACTAGCATGTAACTAGTGTAAGAAACTAGTTTGGGTGTTGATGTAACTAGCATGTAACTAGTGATCTAAAGTGTGTATATGGTGTGCAAAACGTGAGAGAGTGTTGGGAATGTTGTAAATAATCAAGGAGAGGTACAATACGTCAAAAAACAAACTTTTTGAAAATTGCAAATTGATCCCAAAACTTATAAAATTGCATTTTTGACCCCCCTAAATGACCTCGGATGGCCGAAATCACCCGCACATCACGGCTATAAGCCGTGAGTCTTGCTCCCCACGTCGTTTTTAAGGTACTGACCAAATTTCAACGCATTCTGAGCTCGTCGAAAACTTTCTGAAATTTGCAAACCGGCACAGAAACTTGCTATCACTTGATGTAACTTGCGGTACCCTTTGATGTAACTTGCTGTAACTAGTGTTGTAACTTGATCAATAGTTACATCCAGTTTATTAGTTTATACATCACGAAAATCACTAGTTATAGCTAGTTACATTAATTTACATTACAAAAAAATCACTAGTTACAGCTAGTTACATCAATTTACATCACAGAATCACTAGTTACAGCTAGTTACATCAATTTACAACACAGAAATCACAAGTTACATCACAAAATTATCACTAGTTACATCACTTAGTTACATAGTTACATGAATTAGTTACATTTTTTTTTGAAACGGCAAAAGTTCTTTTATTAATGTATGGTAGTATGTACATGTGTGCTAAGCATCAAATGCCTCACACACCACAGTTTTCCTGAACCTCACGACCCACTCCCTCGAATTGACTATGTACACGATATCCGGCGATCCTTGCCTCCTCAAAACCTCCGAGAGGAAAACCCTATCGGGATAAAACCTCACGAAGGAAAAAGAGTACAACGAACCCCCGGTCATACATAGTCACCTCAACCAACTCCCACATTTACATATTTATTCTAGTTACATTCTACCCATCGCCCTCACTCACCGGGCTATTAACACAATTATGCTATTACATTCTACACTATTCTAGTATCCCCACACTCTTCCCACCCAAACCAATCGCAGAATCTTCGAACCAATTACGCTTGTTAATTCTCAGATTAAGCTCCTACACCAATAAGTATGCGCCAACACTCCTGTTAATGTTCTGCCTTATTTTAATGTCCTGCAATGGTAAGAGAGTTAGTGTAGATTAATGTAGTAATCTATAATTAATTAATGAGACAATAAGAGTTAGAAGAAAACTCACTGTTCCCTCCTGCTTTCCTTCCGCAATACAGCTACTGCCCAGAACCTTTATTTTCTCATCTTGCTGCTTGTACTTTCTGTTATCACCCAATACCTAGGCACAGCCTTGGCTCTCGAAACCACTCGTCACTTCGTCTACATGTGTTAAGTTGTCCTTTTCCCCTCAACCAATGCCACAAATTAATTTGTATTCGGTCTAGTACATTCCATGGGCTCCACTTCTCGCTATTAAACACTACCGCATTACGTGCAAGCCAAATATTCCATGCCGAGCAACTCCAAATCATGTCCCATATCAATTGTGGAATACGATTCCTTCCACTGTTATGATTTTCAAAGAATTCGATCAAACTTGATCCACTCACCACATTACTCCCCAACCAATTGTATACCAATTCCCAAACTTTTTTAGCAAATGGACATTCGCCGATCATATGCCATGTTGTTTCCACATCTTGCTCACATCTTTTACAAACACGATTTGTTTCACTAAAGTAGACACCTCTCCGCCGAAGATTCTCCACCGTCGAGATACGATCTTGGAGGAGTCTCCACACAAAAGCGTTTACTTTAGGCGGTACCAATTTGTTCCAGATTCTCTTTGATTGATGTAAGATCGGGCTCGCATTTGTTGGTTGATTTAATAATGCATAACCTGCTTTTGAACTATACTCTCCATTTTGATTTAATTTCCAGCACCAACCGTCCAGTCCCTCGGCTTCCCAGTCATGTCGCTGTTTATTTAGGTCCAGTGCCGTAGTGACCAACGCCTCCAATTCGCGAACCTGGATCCTTTCGTTTTCCCGTAGTTCTCTCCGCCATGACCATTGAAATACCCAACCATTCGCTGTCCATTCCACAATATTGCTGATGCATGCCTCTTTCTGCATTACTAATCTAAATAATCTTGGGTAAATTAGTGTTAGTTTATCCCCCCACCCACCCAATTGTCACCCCAAAATTTTGTATTGCTTCCCTTATTAATTAATCTTAAACAGTTAGTTTTGAACCAATTATTATTATCCCCTAACACCGTTATTAAATTACGCCACCATATAGACCAATTAGCTTTAGCTCTATTGTTAGTCTCATAAAATTCGATATTATCATTAATGTTACCATATTTTGAAATTAAGACTTTACACCAAATTTCTCCATTATCTTGCAACATTTTCCATCCCCACTTCCCTAATAGGGCCATATTAAACCATTTTAGATTCTTAATTCCCAACCCTCCCTCTTGTTTAGGTCTACAAATAAATTCCCATTTAACCCATGCTATTTTCCTTTTTTCGTTATCTAACGTACCACCCCAAATGAAGTTTCTTTGACGAGCCATAAATTGTTTTAGAATTCCATTAGGTGCCTTATGAAAAGCAATAGGTTGGTAATGCCGTTAAAACCGCGTTCACTAACACAATTCTACCCCCAAGTGTAAGTTGGTTATTCTCCCAAGCCCCTAATCGTTTATCAAATTTTTCTAGTATCTTATTCCAATTATCTTTAGAATTAGCCTTCCACCCCACCGGCATGCCTAAATATGTAAATTTATCCTCCCCTACTAGGCAATTCAGAAAACCCGCCCCCTACTAACTTCATTAGGGCCGACACTAACTCCTATTAGACTACTCTTTTTAAAATTAATTTTTAATCCCGATTTTAATTCAAAACACCGTAGAATACATTTTATAACCTCTAAATTACTATGCCCCCATTCCCCTATTATGAGTGAATCATCCGCAAATTGAAGCAACGATATTTCAACTTTGTCATTGCCACACAAATACGGTTTATATATTCCTAAGGTACATGCCTTTTCCATCATTCTAGTTAATCCTTCGGCTACTAATAAGTATAAAAAAGGTGATAAAGGGTCCCCTTGCCTAAGTCCCCTACACATAGTGAATTCTTTCGTTGGATTACCATTAATTAAAATCGACATTTTTACATTAGTTATACATGCTCGAATCCATTTTATCCATACTTCACCAAAACCCATTACTCTCATCATACTTATTAAAAATTCCCAATTAACCGAGTCATAAGCTTTTGCAAAATCAATTTTAAATAGTAACAATATTTTATTTTTCCTTTTAGCCTCATCCATTACTTCATTAGCGATTAAAACCCCGTCTAATATATTCCTACCCCCTATAAAAGCCGATTGTTTATCCGATATTACACTACCTATCACCTTACTCAACCTACCGGCCAACACTTTTGATACTATTTTATATGTACTCCCCACTAGTGAAATAGGACAAAAGTCCACAATATTTACCGGATTTTTAATTTTAGGAATTAATGAGATAAATGTATTATTCATACCTTTGGTGAAGCATCCATTTTTGTGGAATTCCTCGAACATTTTCATCATATCTCCTCGCACAATAGTCCAACATTCTTTAAAAAATGCACTCCCAAACCCGTCCGGACCCGGACTTTTATCCTCGCCACAATTCTTAATAGCTTCTATCACCTCCTCTTCTTCAAACGGTTTTTCCAATTCTCTTGCACACCATTCATCCAATTTTCTCCCTTCTAATCCCATGCCACCATCCGCATGCTGCTCCCTTTCCTTAAAGTGTTCCTCGAAATGTTTCCTTACCCCTTCCCGGACTTCCTCGATTTCTTCCGTCCACTTACCATTTATGCGCATCCCTTTCAAATTATTTTTGCGATTTCTCCTCTTAATTGCACCATGGAAGAAGCTCGTGTTAGCATCCCCATCTTTTACCCACTTCGCCTTAGCCTGCTGTTGTCTTAGTCTTTCTTCTACTCCCATTAATCTTTCAAGCTCCGTTCTCCAAAACTTGGCTCCCTGTCCCTGTCTATTTACAGCATTCTCATTTGTCACACTGTTAGTAATATTGGTATTAAGTGAAAAATTAGTATTAATCCCTGATGGACTGCTATTGTTATATTCCCCATCATCATTAGTATCATTGTTACTACTACTGTTATTGTTTCCAAATCCTCTACTATTATTACTATTGTTATTAACACTACTAGCAGCATTATTATTACTAAGATTAATGATATTAACAGCATTATTATTAACACTATTACTAATCCCCTGCCCTCCAGAATCCCTCCCATCTATTTGACTAGCTCTCTGATCTTCGCATTCCTTATCAGCCTTTTCTAGTTCGATCCTTGCAGTTTCTATTTTCCCACTTAGTTCCCCATTTATGTCCTTATTCCATTTTTTTAGAGCCCATTTTACTCGTTTTAATTTTTCCATTATTACAAAGCTGCTCCATCCCCGAATTCCATTATCCTCCCATGTTTTAGTCACCAGTTCTTTAAACCCCCTCTCTTTAGTCCAGGAATTCATAAATTTAAAAGGTCGGGGTCCCCAATCCCGACCTTCTTCTTTTAGAAGTAAGGCGGCATGATCCGAAATGCTTTTTTTAAGCCCATATTGAGTCAACAATGGCCACTTTTCTATCCAATTTTGTGATAATAAAAATCTATCGATCCTACTACAATTACGACCATTACCTTTGTACCAAGTGTATTTCCTACGGTGTATTGGAAGATCAATCAATCCCGATGACGTTATAAAATTATTAAAAGATCTCATTCCCCTATTGCTATACGATCTATCCCTACCCACCTTCTCATTTAAGTTCCTAATTGAGTTAAAATCCCCACAAACACAAAACATCAAGTTTTTATTCTTCTCTATTCTATCTCCAATTATTTTCCAAAGTTCTTCCTTTAGTGCGAAGTTACATGGTGCGTAAACATTTATAATTTCTACCTCATTACCCCTCCAATCCCCTTTGACCCCTAAGACCCCGCCACCACCCCATATTGATTCTCTATTAAAAATTCCCGTGTCCCATATACACAAAAGACCCCCCGATGCTCCCCTAGACCTCGTATATGCCCATCCACAATCGGTGTGACCCCATAATTTTTCCACAAATTTTTTGTTGCAATCTTCTAATTTAGTTTCTTGTAGGCACAAAAATTCTATTTTTTCCTTACAAATGAATGCTTTAATATCCTGTTTTTTAAGTACTCCTCCAAGCCCACGAACATTATAACAAAGAATCTTCATTAACCACATACCTGTTTACCATTACCTGTAGCCTTTGCGTCTCCCGATCGGTCTCGGCGCTCCCATAATTCAAAGTTCTGCGTTGCAGCATCAATTCCCTGAACCAGTATCAATCCCAGTAGCTCCACTATTTCAACCATCTTCCCTGCTTCTTCTTTTTCAGCTTTTGCTTCTATTAGCAAATTACATGCCTTTATTTCATCTTCTTCAATTATGTCTCCTCCATCCAACAGATCCTCTTTTCCTTTTCCTTTCCTCCCTCGCTTTCTTGTGGGTTTACCCCGTATCACCCCTGTTACATATGATTATCCACACTCTCCGCATTCACCCCTTGCCTTCTAATCAATATGATATGGCCCAAAACACTTCTCTATTTCCTTGTTACGTTTTATCGGATCACAGTGAACTGCTATTCTTTCATCCTTCAACTCCTGTAGTTGTTTTATA
>JAYMSM010000227.1:0-13086 GCA_036897885.1 Plantago crassifolia | reverse complement strand
AACAGATCAGGTGAGTTTCTAAATCCACCCGTAGTTATTCAATGTCTTGTGTTGTTAATTCATACTTTACTCATTGTTTTGTTCAAAATTGGAATGTTAAGCATGTTACATGTATCATTGTATATTATAAACAGTAGCAGTAGTTCTCTTCAGAAACTATCAACATGTTACAATGTCAGGGAGCCTGTTTATTTTTTGCAAGTTATGTGTAACGTATAAGACAGAAAGTTAAGTGATTGTTAGGAAAAACATTGTAGAACAAAGCTAAATTATATTTTTAGTCCCTCCAGCACCCTACTGCTCGATCCAGATTCATTGGCATGTCCGGTGGGTTCCTATAACTGAGGAAAAGGACGATGACATTATGATGTACACATCTCCATGCCGTGCCTGGGTGCACAATGTGAACCAGTTGACATTTGAGATATCTGACATCTTTGGCATCCCATTTAAGATGCATTTTGGCAGAGACTGGGCTAAACCATCTTTCGCGTGGTATTTACTGCGAAATAAAGTGCAACAGGTGGGTCACTGAAGGTGCTGGAGATAGATAATGATGTGAAATTGATGTTTGCTGTTATGCGTGCATCTGAGGAAATCAGCATGGAAGTTTACTACATGAGCAGCGAGGTTTTCAGCAACAACGGAGTAAAGGGGAGATATGTAGTTCCACCAACAATACAACTACCAAGACTGGAGTTTAGCTCGCGCTCACTATACACTGAGTACTATATGTCTGGAAGGGATAGGCACAACCTGGGGACACAAGAAAGAGGAGCACAAGAACTAAGTGGAGAACTATGGTACATTACCAAAGATGTGTATCCTAACGTTCCGCTTGGAAGGAATCTGAGTTTGTGCCAAAAAGCACACATGGTGTAGTCTTC
This sequence comes from Plantago crassifolia, assembly GCA_036897885.1. Classification (NCBI taxonomy): domain Eukaryota; kingdom Viridiplantae; phylum Streptophyta; class Magnoliopsida; order Lamiales; family Plantaginaceae; genus Plantago; species Plantago crassifolia. The sequence goes on along the minus strand of JAYMSM010000227.1, from coordinate 12,199 downwards.
AAGCCAGTGGCCTTAAATCTGGAACATTTCTGCCAGAAATTAAGTGAGGAAATGAATTAGACAAGTTGAAGCTGTTGTTGTGAAGTTGTACTCTGGCAGAGTCAATGTTTTCAGGCTATTTTGAACTCTGCTATTACTACAACAAGTTCAGCTTTTAAAAACACAATGTAATCTACGTGGCTGTTTTGATTCTCGTCCGTGCATCATGACATTAGTTCATGTTCACTAAATCAATGAAAAAATGGATAAAGTGCGGCTAGTTCTGAGCATTGCATATTATTTATATCGTGAGTATTAGTCCGGACATTAAGTTCGATAGAGATCTTAACAAAAGTAAGAGTTCAAGAAAACAAGATATGACAAAGGCCAAGGTACAGAAAGAAAAATGGAGAAATACATAGGCAGTTCATAGCGTACAATAAGAGACACCTAAATGACACAAAATAGACTAACAAGGTGAACTGGTAGAAGGTGATTCTGACTTTGCACCAGATAAGTCGAGGCTTGATCCAAGAATCTCGCCAAACATGTTTAGCTGGGAATTGAGGACTTGTTTCTCAATTTCTAGTTTGGATATCTCCGAATCCTTAGCCCATATTTGGGGGAGCATATGGCGGATCAATTGTTTAACAGGGTTGGCCAATACGCCCGCAACCCTAGTGTTGTTAATGAAACGCTTTGTATCTTCGTCTAGCTCAGGCTCAACCCAAATCCAGTGTCGACAGATTCCTTCCTTAATTCCATCAAAAAATAAAGTCAGTTGCAATTGTAAGTTTATAAATGCCCAGATCTAAAAACTTACAATTGGCATCAAGAGCTTGTTTTGTTATTTTATCAACATTATTCTACAGGTTCGAGATGGATTCCGCAAATCCCAATGTAGAGAAAATGCCGGTCCTAGATTCAACAAACTATGCTTACTGGAAGCGACGTATGCGTACCTTTCTGAAATCAGTTGATTACTCAGTTTGGGCAGCATGTAACAAGCATTATGTACCACCACTCAAACTAGATGATTGTCAAGGAGACAAAGTCCCTATTCCATATAGTGAATACTCAGCAGCTCAAAAGGCTGAACATAGTGCTAATGAAAAAGCTCTAAAATCTATTTTTATGTTCATTGACACTCACATGTTTGGACTTATGCAGAATGCTACCTCAGCACAATCAGCATGGGACATCCTCCAAAGCCACTGTGAAGGAGAGGCTAGTGTGAAGGACACCAAGTTGAGACAACTTCATTCAAAGCTTGAAAGACTACGGATGGAGGAAGATGAGGAAGTAGGTGACTACTTTCGCAAACTCATGGATATATCCAACGAAGCTACACAACTTGGTGAGACTATGTCCAACAAGGTTCTGGTATGTAAAGCTTTAAAGTCTCTTTCCCCTAGATTTAATTCTAAGATTAATTCACTAGAGAAGGGTGTAGTGTTAGAGAGTCTTGATCTATTTGCACTCATGAACATACTGAAAACTTGTGAATTAAATCTTGAGGAACAAGAGAACCATTATGGTAAAACTTCACATGCTAATACATATGCTTTCAACACTAATCAGATTGATGAGTCTGTTGATGAAGAGTTGTCTATAGATGATTTTGGTGAAGAAAATTCAAAAGATTTAATCATTAGGAGAGATAAAACTATGTTTAAAAAGTTTAATAAACTTAATAACATAGGGAACTCAGCATCAAGCTTATCAAAACAATCTGGATTGCAATCTTTTTCCAAAAAGACTTCCTTAGATTTTGAATACAAGAACTATGACAAGATTCAATGTAGAACATGTAATGGGTGGGGTCATCATGCAAAAGAATGTGCTAACTCCCTTAGAAAAGTCAAAGGTTCTGCCTATTGTGTTGATTTGGATGTAGGAACTGAAGTAGGTAATAGCAATGATGAGAATGATGATGATATTGCGCTATACACATCCAATACGAATGAAGTTGAGGAAACTGTTGGGTCAACTTCATCCACAACTTCATCTCAGGTATCACATTCTAATTCCGCTAACACTAATAATTCAGTTCCTATGAATGAATTTTGTGCAGGTACTGAGGAAGATGATCCTACTCTAGAAGAAGAAATTGTTGAAATTCAGAAATCACATAGTGATCTGCTCAAAGAGTGTTTGATACAGAAAAAGGTCATTGAATCTCTTACCAAGGAGAATGATGGACTGAAGGAGATTGTCACCAGCCCTGAAATTGCATCAACCAAAAGAGACAAAGCCTCCGAGTCTGTAAGTTTACATCTACTCCAGGTAATAGGTACTTTTGGAAAACACACTACCTCATTTGATTTGCCTAAAAAATGTCTTAATATTTGCACTACTAGTACTGCATGTTTAGGATTCAAAAAGAAAGCTGAGAGAATTTCTGACCCACAAAATTTTCCGCTGTGCCCAGTATTTGTGAAATCTAAAGAGGAAACTAAAATTGAAAACCTCCAAACATCTCTTAAAGAGTCCGAGGATGCTACAGTTCTAGTTTTTTTAAATAAGAAAGGGAAAATCTATGTGTGCAGTTTTTGTCAAAAATCAGGTCACATAAAATCTTATTGTAGGCTATTTCACAAATCTTTTGCCAAAAATAAAACTGTGCAGACAAAGTTGCCTGAAGAGTTGCTCAACTCCGCAGACAACTCCACTGTTGCAGAATTCTCTGATATCTCAGCTGTTCAAGAATCTCCTAAAGTTGATAAGTTAACTTATAAAGTTGTATTATCTACTGTTGGTACTGATATTTCAGGTACATGGTACTATGTTAGTGGTATGATCACCTATGGTGGTGGTTCCAAGAGTAAGATTCTTGGAAAAGGAGTGTATAACATCACAGGTTTTTCTCATTTACAGGAAGTTTATCTTGTTGAAAGACTTAAGGGTAACTTGATTAGTACAAATAAATTATGTGATGATAAACATTATGAGAAATTCGATAAAGATACTTGTTCTGTTCTTAACTCTGCAAACAAGTGTGTGATGACAGGTGTAAGATCAGGTGATTGCTTCTTGGGATTACAAATCAAGCAGGCATCAAATGTTGAGCTCATGAAATCTCCCATCAGCGTAACAACCAAAATCTGCAGAACTGATGTTGAGGCCAAAGTTGACCCAACTTTATGCATAACCATGATAGACAGCCTCCTATATTCATCAGTCTCTTGCCCAGACAATCAATTTGATGGTTGTTCTTGTGCTAGATATCTATCTAAGCTCAGAATCCCTCACCTCAATGCCGTCAAAAGAATTATCAGGTATGTCTCAAGTACTGTTGATCTTGGTATATGGTATACTAGAGACACAAATTTGAATCTTGTTAGTTTTTCTGATTCTGACTGGGCTGGGAATATTGATGATAGGAGATCTACCAGTGGGGGTTGTTTCTACTTGGGGAATGACTTAATTTCATGGTTTAGTAAGAAGCAAAATTATGTGTTTTTATCCATTGCTGAATTTGTATATATGGTAGCTGGAAGTTGTGCAATTCAACTCTTGTGGTTGAAATCTATGCTCTTTGATTATAGTCTTAAGTCTAAATCTTTATTACTATTGTGTAATATTCTTAGTGCTATTCATATTTCACAATACCCTTTACAGCACTCAAGAACTAAGCATATAGACATAAGGCATTATTTTTTTAGAGATTTTATTAAGGCACAAACATTGCATATAGACCATACTGTCACAAATAATCATCTTGCATACATGTTTATCAAATCCTTAGACACTGATGGTTTTCTAGAGCCCTTGGGCTATGACAAATATAGCTAAACCAGTAGTCGACCCTGGAGTTGCCACAACATCACTGTCAACTCCAGTAATTGAGTGTGATGTCAAAAAAAAAATTGTGTGTGTCTTCATTTGTCAGTATTTGTACATGAGTTCACCTTGGTTTATTGTTATCTTCATGGAAAATACTTGTGACGAACTTCAGTTTCATGTTACTTAGCTCCCTGGTTACCCTGTATATTTTGCTCCTAGATTAACTTAGGTTTCTCTCTTGCTAAGCCTGAGCAGCTTAATTGAATGAAAAGACCAATGAGTCTTAACATTGATGGGAAAAAGGTCCCAATTCAAAAGGGCCAATGAGTCCTCAAAAATTGCAAGAGAATGAGCACATATGTGCTACAAGTTGCCGAAAAGGCTTGTGAAATGAACACAATTTCCTTGATATTACTTGGGTCTCAGTTTATGATGTACTTGGTCCAATCCCCGTGTTCTGAGGCGTGTGAAGTATTCATACATTGCTGTTGATACTTCAAACACGTGTGGCATTAAAGTTGTTACACTGTCTCAGTTCATAATTCAAGGATTTCAAGTCCATAGATTTAGTGTATATGAATTTCATTGCACTTGAGATTTTATCAAGATCTGGGGAACAACTTGTCAAACGTTTTTATCAAATTAATACAGGTGTTAATTTCAGGTGAAGAGCTATGTGTTTGAAACTCGGTAGGTTTTGATCAGAGTTGACCATGAAGTTTACATAACTATGTGTGCAACTCCGCTGTAATGTCTCTAAACTGATAAATGATTTGTGTGTGTCGTGTCACAGACTATGTACTATGTGCTTATTTGTATGATTATGTGCTCCTAGAACTCATTAAGGGGGAGAGTGTGTAGCCTTTCATGGGATATGAGGGGGAGGGATATTTGTGTTTTGTGTTTTTGCTTCAAACAACACCATGACATTCAAGAATTTCCTCAATTAGTAAAAATCTAACTCTGGCTATTTTAACTTTGTTGATATCTTAGCCTACTCAACATTATTGGAACTTACGTTCAAATTTGTGTATCTATTGTCATAACAAGTCAACAGGTACTTTTGAGTATTTTTGAGAAATTCTTCCTACACCTTTCCATCTCCCATTAAAAGCCACAACTCAAACAGCCCCATAACAGTTTCCCATTTTTATTCAAAACTCACTTACTCAATCTTCTCTGTTCCAACCAATACATATCTTCCTTCCTTAAAATTCGACCTCTATAAAGAACACCATTCTCTGTCAATATCTTTCCCAAACAGTGCACCCCCATACTTCTATAACTACTCTATATATTGTTAGCCTTCACAATTGGTGAAGAATTTTGCAGACATATGATCAGAATTAAGCAGCTTGGAAAGAGGTTTTACTTTACTATTTTTGTTCTATTTCTAATGCTGAAGTTGAGATTCCAGTTGGGTCAACTTCGACTACAACTCCAAACTGCTGTTGGTTTTTCTGTGAAATTGTGCAGAATAAAAAGGACATTGAGTAGAAGCAGGGTGATCTTAAAGAACTACTCCAAATTGCGACAAATGAAGTTTAGACAAGGGGTCTTCACAAATAGGGGGAGAAGACGATGATTCAGATGGTCGTTTAATATTTGAAGTTCTTTACTAGTTAGTCCATCTGACTAATCTGAGTATTTGTGAAGAAGGTAAAAATGGGAGAATGTTAGAGTAGCTATTTCTGAATGTTTTACCAGAAGTTGTGACAGAAGTTTTGACAACTCTACTCAGAGTTGTTCAGGATGTTTTTCCTGAAGTTGTGACAACTCCGCACAACGTTGTTCTGGATGTTTTACCAGAAGTTGTGACAACTCAGCATGGTTTTCCACAAGAAATCGGGCTACAAAGGAAGTTACGTTCTGAATTAGGAGTTGGACGAATTGGTTTAAATGTGCCAGAAAGTCTGAACTCTTATATCTTCACAAATAAGGGGGAAGGATAATCAGAAGATGAAGAGGAGAGTATTGAAGTGAGGGGAGATCAGAAGTAGTTCTCTTAGTTTGGATTTTATGGATATAATGTTCTGATCTATAAACTTTCTAAAGTTTAAACTATGGATGAAGGTTCCAAGTTATTTACATTACTATCTTTGGTGCAGTATTTGTAAAGAATAAGAGAAAAAGGGGGAGATTGTTAAGGTAGATGTTGATGTATATTAAAAGACTTTATGTTTTTCACTATTCTTTACAAAGAAGTTCTACTGGTGGTAGGAGTTCAATATACAGCAGGAAGCTTTATTATAGGAGAGAATATCTCAAATCAGAATACAAGTTGGAAAGAAACTCAAGAGAGAAGAGAAGTCTACAAGAGTTAGGAAAAGTCAAGACAACTTGGAAGTATACACGGACAAGGAGTCTTATGTCTATGGGAAGCTGAGTTATATTCAAAGAAGAGTTCTACTAGGAGTCTGCTATATTCAATGAAGAGTTCTACAATGAGTTTGCCTATGATATTCTCAATATATAGGCTTGAAGAATCAACATTGAAGACATGCAGACTAACGCATCAGATTACGCAGCTAGCATTATTAATTAATTTTTCATAATATCATATATAGTTCTTAGTCTGTATTTACGCAAGTTCTACTTCTACTTTCTACATCTTAGTGTTCTAAGAGATAGAAATCTGTTGGTAAATGCTTGATTACCATTCTAGAGATAGTCACAGGAGTGTACTCAAGAATATTAATCAAGTCTCTTTTGCTTTTAAAGCATCTAGCTGTAGAAAATACAGTTAGAATAAATCTGGTGTCTTTCTTTACTGCTTTAATTATTTGCATAATTATTTTTGTAGGTTTAGTCGAAGTGGTGTTCGAAGCTGCCTCAACTTTGTACTCAACTTCGTGTATCTGTGCGGAATACCATAAGTATTCTGTAGAAGTTATTCGATCTGGGCGTTCCTAAACTATCACTCAACCAAAGGAAAAAACTTGACTTTTGGTTGAATTTTCATATCCCAAAGTTTTTTCCATGGCCAATCAGCTTGGTAGTTTTGGTTCAGCTGTTTTGAGGAGAGGTAATTATAAGCCGTCTTTATTGAGAAGGTACCAACTTGGGTTGAAGGGCTCCAAATGACTTTCGGACTGTTTGGTAAACAGTTAGTTAAAGTGAGTTTTTATTTAGTTAATAATTGATGAATAGTGACTGCTAGTTAGCAGAGTTTGAAATTATTGTTTGGTATGGGATTTATAGGTTTTTTAGGAGGATTAATAGTAGTGGTGTAAGAAGTGTGTAAGAAATGTGTAATAGTGTGGAAGAGTGTGGGGTATGTTTTTAAGAGATTAAAAATGTCGGGTATGTGTAAGAGTGTGAAATGAATAAATAAGATGTAAAAGGTTGAAAGAAATTGAAAGTGGAGAAGGTGTTTTAAGGGGATAAGTTAGTAGAGTGACAAACACAAAAACGTTGCAAAGTTCAACTAAGGAGCTCTATACCAAACATTTTGTTTACCCTTGGTTGGGAATGAGGTGGTGGGAATACCCACAATATAATTTCTTTATTATTTCAAAAGGCACATGTTTCGATAATTCATGTATATGTCAGGTATTGTTTTCAATAAATTGGCTAACCTTCAAGGCGGGAAGATTATTGTCAGTCACAAAATCTTTTAGGATTTTTCGTCGGACCCATTGATTTTCTCAGAAATTTATGTGAGTCCTGTTTCCAATTTTGAACGCAATTCCTTACCAGAAATCTTGTTTTATTTTAACCAAATTTTTTCAAAACTAACTGTGGGTTGGTTTTGCTATTGCTTCAAGGATGAGGGATTGTGGAAAATACTTATTTCTATATACTGAATAGCAAAGGGATTCAGTATCCAGAAGGAGATTTCACAGATGCTTTAATATAAAAGCTTTGTTTAAGAGATGTAAATTCCTTAATCTGAGGCCCCAATATTTTAGGTTGACAGGCAATCTGCCATTTTAACTTTCCTTTTTTTTTTACATTTGTCCTTCAAATCCAGATGAACTGGCAATTTATTTCTTCCATTTTATCTATTGTTCTAGCAAGTATTTGAGTGATCGACATGCAATAGACGGGGATTGCATTTGTAACTACCTGGATAAGTGTTAAGCGTCCTGCATAAGAAATGAATTTAGAATGCCAAACGTTTATTCGGACCATCATTTTTTCAATTATTCTGTAAAAAAGGTCTCTCTTTCTTTAGCCCAATAGGAAGGTTGGTCCTAATATTTTCCACGACGCTTGTTCGAAATAACCCCTAAAGAGTGAGTTATATTTTGTTTCAACTGTATCAGTGTCTGGGGGGAACAAATGATACGGCCCTTTTTCCAAAAAAAATATGCTGACCCGAAGCTAAGGCATGCTTCATGGTATCTTGTCTTATGGTACGTTACATTTTCTAAAGAGGCTTTTCCAAATATGAGGCAATTGTCAGCAAAACTTAAAATTGGGATTTTTTTGGACCATGTATGGAAGACTTTAATGGGGGAAAAGTTGTATCCCTTGTTTTTTAAAGTAAAAGATGTAACGAAAGACAACGTGTCTTTCTTCTGAATAGATGTAAACTTCATTACATCAGCTATTAAGAAGCAAAACACGTGGTCTTTTTACACATATAACAAAAGAATATCTTTTGTCTAATTAAAAATATTGGTAGTTTCATGTACATAGTTAGCAAAAACAATAAGTCTAGTTAAGAAAATTTACGTTTTAATTTTTTTCTATAATTGTCGAGTCGAATCTTTTATTTTAAAAAAGAACCTCTCTCAAAAACTCCCAACTCTGTCAAGTAAACCATTCTTTTGTGTTCATGAACAAACTAAGTTAGGTAAAGTGCATAAATTAAGTAATTTGTCCTCTCACTAATCTAGTGGAGATCTTAATGCACATAGCATTGATTTACATCAAGATTGCTATCTTGATATAACAACAAGCTAATAAAAAACTCTACCATACCTCATCTAGAAATAACCTACTAAGAGGCTGATGACCTAATTTCTCTCTACAGAAGCAATAAGCCATTAATATGGTACATTAGACATGATTCTTGTGCTGTTGATCAGAAGTTTGAGTACTGATTCTGAGAAGATTGTTGTACCATTTGCAAGTCTGAGGTTGTTTGGCAAGAAGTATCATCAGTGATCATGGTCCTGAGAAGTATATAGCAAGTTAATGTTTTTCAAGATTCTGTTGAACAACAGAACATATCAATGCATGTAATATGGTTGTAATCTTACTCTCTTGGACGAGATGCCCACAGGGAACTTAAAGCTCGTAATCGACCATAGTACTCTCCGATGATCATGAAACACCGTGCTACTTGCCGGACAGTTAGTATCCGGTGCAGTTGATGAAGTGTTTGTTGCCTCAGATTATCAGCCTGTAGTTTAAAATTTTGAAAAGAGAGTATTGGATAAGTATGAGTAGATACAAAACATAAACCATCAGTGGGAATTGACATGGACCATAGAGAGAAGAGTACAATGGAATAAACATTCAAAGAGATTGTAACTGGATGATCACTTGGTCTCTATCAAGAATTTGGACCATTCTGAATTCCCAATCATCAATTTTAACTTATGATAGATGCTTTCTGCAATTTTCAACTAGTTTATTCTTATCATGATAAACCAATGTGAACAAGCAAATTCGCCTCATAGGCTATGTTCAAACGTATAGGAACACAGTGGAAACAGATTACGATCCCAACAATACGAGAATCAGGTAGATATGCACACGAATATATATGATTAATCAGTAAATCAGCAATAAAGATGAGGGAGGGTCCTCCAGGTTCCAAATCCAACATTGGTGGACTGGTCATTCCAGGACTTAACTATCAGCAGTTTGCACTAAGAGAATGCAAAAGGTAAATTCCTTAGAGAGTAAGTATTCTTTTTGTTTCCTTTTACATGTAATAGATAGATATATAATCCAACTAATGGAATGCTGATTTCCCCTCCTCTTTTTTGTAGGGTTTAGATGAATTTTTGGCTTTTCATTCAGACAGCTCTCATTATATATGGTTCATAATCAATCATACTCGCTTTTCAAAGGTCCATCGTTGTCATATAATGTAAATAAGATTACTACACTTGAACATACTGATGTAACTGATCATTCGTCGGTAGTCATGCACTAAAGGAAATCCAGAGACAATATATACCTAAGGATCAACAAACTAGATTCTATCCATGGAACATAAAGTGGGAAAGGATGAAAAGATGCACTAATCAATATTAATCACTATCATTGTTTAAGTCTGATCTTCTTTAGCTTTCTTTGTCTGGTCATATCAGTACCCAACATTTTCTTTCTCTATTCACTTATCACTTATCACTAGTTAAAGTTCAAAGATTACGATCAGATGCATGTCCACGGGAGGTAGCATAGCAACCCGATAAAAAGAGAAAAACTATAAGTTTTTCATTTTGGTATCGTGTTTGAGCAGATTTTCTAGAAAAGTAATATTAGCAACAGTTTCCAGATATAGCATTTTTAGCACAAATCAACGTGACGTGGAGAAATGATGTACATGAAGAGCAGGCAACTTACTTGACGTACGAATCCTTCCAGATCGGCAAGTTTGCCCAATGCAATGCCCATGTGGTGCATGCTGTCATTGATAGAACCATTGGCTATAGTATCTATCAGAGATTGTTGCAACTGATCAAGTCCTTGAGACAGAGCCTCCTCGGCCTGCTGTGAACTCTGCCGGAGACTGTAAATCCCCACAAGTTGTTGCTCCGTTAATGGGTCCAATTGCGATATTAACATCTATAAGGAAAATACATACAATGGTAGCAAGTGTGTCAGTGAAAGTATATTATGATGATTTTAGTAACAATAAAGCAGCAAATGATGTATATATGTGCCTTGCAGTGAATAAAATTAGTAGTAGTATTCGATTTAGGACCTTGATTAGATCAGAAGGCCGAAAACCACCCATCCACAAGAAACAACGTTCGGCAGGAGTAGTCCACATTCCAGTAATAAGGTGGAAGACATCAGATTTAGCAGCTACACATTTCAGTTGGAAAATTTCATCATAATGTGCAATGTATCCATCTAGGATCACCCTCAGATCACCATCTGATAAGTGTGCTTGCAATGCAGTACGAAGTTCAGACATATGCCTATGGTCATCGTCCAACCATCTTGCATACTCCATATCAAACATTGCACCACCTGTATGTAAGGATAAGTGACTTTCTGCTCATTTAGATGAACTTTCACAAACAAATAGTCTCACGACGGTCATTCTTGTTAAATTAAGGTTTACATATGCAAAAACGTTCACATTAAGGAGTCACACGACCAACTATCTCATACAATTCACATGACCAATTCAGACTATTCATAGATTTCACATATACAAGCCAAATGTGAAAAGAAGACGAGGAAAAATATGTTATTGTGAGTATCCAGTCACATTTGCCAGCCTTGAATTACCATCTGAGTCTTATTAACCAAAATGGTTTACTGAGATCAGATATAGACTGGCATTGGATAATTGAAAATAAGCCTCTCTGTGATATCTAAGTTGGGCAAATATCTTTGCTTAAGGTCAAACTTGTGAATTATGAAGCAAAAAATGTCTGGCCAAGTCAAAGAATAGCAAGGTTTGACATTCTGATATCACTTTCTTTTCATCTAGACTGATAGCTACTGAATAAGTACAATATTGCAGATTCATGCACCAATTCAATCCAACAAAAAATGCATGGAACATGTCAAGAGCTTCTATGGAATCAAAGAAGTCAAGAACTAAAAGGAAATGATAATAAAAAGGGGAGGTTGGTAAACTGCCATACCAGAGCTTATATTTCCACTTGCAACACCACCCCCTCCTAAGAAAAGTCCCTGTTGACCAACAGTAATAATTCAGGGAACAAGAAAGAATTAAAGAAGCCAACTTTATGGATAATTGAAAATCATTATAGAGCTTCTATCTTTCTTTTATCATTATAACTACGTTAAAATCAATCATTCAATCAACTTTCAATTATTTAAACCTACACAATCTATTCAAATATAATAATTACTCCTATTATTATCACAATCCACTCTTAAATACAAAATTCAAAATTCAATTCAAATCCAGTTACTATTCACAATTTAATTTTTTCCAAAACTCAACTCAAATCCAATTTCGGATCCGGTGTCAAACACCCAGATTATATATATTCCCCTAACATAAAAAAAAAATCCGTCTATTCTGGCTTTGTACTTTAGGTTTGTCCAAATTACGACAATTTCAAGCAGGAGCACTAACTTTTGAATTAAAAAATTGAAAATGGTTCAGTACTTGATCACTTGTGGACTTTTAAAAGTTAGAATTAAATTAATGATCGCGCGTAAACTATGAATAATGCGGGAGCATTACTGTTGTGACAAGTAGGCAGTCAAGAATCAATCGCAATCCTTGAAGATATTTTAATGCGGCATCTTCTAAAATATT
>JAYMSM010000226.1:0-13093 GCA_036897885.1 Plantago crassifolia | reverse complement strand
GTCAGTTTTTTGTTTTGTTTTTCCCTAACGACTTGTTATATTATATTTTTGATTAGACAAAGTTGTTTTAAAAATTGGTTGTTTCAGCTTCATTTTTAAATTTTAAATTATTAATTTGACATTGACAACCTTGGAAAAAAATATTATAATTTACAACCCCTTGTTTGAGTTGAGTGAAGAGTAATACTACTTCTTTTTTTGTTTTTTTCCCCGATAAGCATAAGGTCAACTTATAAATCAATTAACTATGTAAATTATTTAGTTTGTTGTTTTGTTGGGGTCAATTCTTGTTGACTTCCTTTTTAATATGCAATATAATCATCATTGATTTTCTGTTTAATTAGGTTTTCAAAGCTTAAACATAAAATAATGAAACAATTTACGGCCAAACGATTTCATTCCAATTACACACGGAAAATGAACTGGTTACAGTAATCTGCTCTGGCCCATACAAGAAAAGTAAACACACTTATCTTACATAAACAAGACAACTTCCCAACATAATTCGAAGCAAACCACAGACACACAGAATTAAAATACAACTACTTCAGCACCCCATTATCCAAATCAACGACGATTGCGACCCTTGGTCAAGCTGACCCTCCAAACATTCTCACTCTCATCTGCCTTCTGAAACTCGACAACATCCCCGAGCTCCACACCCGAGCAATCGCATACTCAGTCCAGCCACTAGTGAAACGGCAGTATTTATCCCAGTGGTTAACATAGCCCCGAAACTCATCCCCTTGCTCATCAAACAAAACAACAGCATTGCGCTTTTTGGGGAAGTAACACTTAGCCACTTTGGAAGGAATTCCCTGCAAAAAAAAAACAAATGTGGTCAAGGTACATTACTACAAAAAGCACTATTGAAACAGTGCAACACGACCAAGTATTACTAAGGACAAGAAAACTTTGTATTAGACGAACCAGCCAGAAACGGTGAGTCACTGCAGTTCGAGTGACGGTCTTAGTGAAGTAGGGTTCGACAGAGACAGAGTCGTTAGCATAAGTATCTGGACCACGACTTGCTTGCCCTTTGCCCTTGGAAGCTGGAGATGATTTTTTTTTTGGACTTTTGAGCGCTTCCAGTCGATTTCTTCTTGGCAGGGGAGCTCTCCACTTTTTTCTTTCCTGTTTAGCATAGAATTTTACAATAAAAAATCTACTAATTCATTTTAGTTGTGAATTATAGAAACTAGTCTGCCATCCCAAACACAAATGAATCAATTCAAAGCACAACTAAACCTCGCAATTGAATATTTAAAGAACTCTTTCATACCTTTCCCTGGAGTAGAATTAAGACGGCCTTCATCCTCGGAGCTTGAGTTGTCGGAGTCACTAGAGATTTCTATCACGTAATGCTGTTCCCACTGGGCATCACTTTCAGTCTCATACCCGAGACCATCCGGCTCGGGGGCTTCAAGCATGTTCGAATCCAGCCCAAAATAGGTAAAAGTTGGGTAGTTTTTGCTGGAAGGGTAGTGAACAACTTGTTTGCGGGCATTGTAAACACGAAGGGAGAAGAAATCTTCCCCCATGTATTTGAATCTGAGAGTGTAGCCTGGTCGAATCCGGTAATGATTCATCAATGTTGCCCAGCCCACTTCTAGCAGTTTTGAGCGAGCATACGTTACAACCCCAATCAGCCAACTTATGGAACCCTCGATTCTGACACGGACATCATCATCTAGCTCGGATCCATAGCACGCCATAAAGAACTGTGGCAACTCCTACATGCATTAAAACAGTATAACTAATACATAAAGAAACATTGAAAAGATGAAATAGTTCGCTAATTTCACATCTACACAATTTACATCATATTGTAATTGAGCATAGAACTTACAATGTAATCCAGCTCAACCACGCCAACAACCACTTGAAATATGTTGGGAGGCAAAATGTCATCTTCCATTTGTGGAGAAGGAAAAAAAAACCAATGCAGAAGGCAGTGAATTGTGAGAAAGAGTTGTGATGAAGTAGCTAGGCGGGGGGAAAGGTTGGGTGAGGAAATGAGAGTGAATCTGGGATTATTTATAGCCGATTTAGGATAGTTCTAGTAAATAAAAAATACAAGAAAGTGTCTTCCCAATGCTTTTGTTTAAAAAGCAAATTGTGAAAGGTTAATTTTGTAGTAATAGGTAGATGACAAGAAATCTTAAAAAGAAGGAATATTTGTTATGATTGAGGAGGTGGATTATTAAGTAAACTAATCTAACTTGGCTTTAATTAATTCTCCAAAATTCATGGGAATAATTACTTCCACACAGGTTGTCAAAATTAGTTAAATGGGAAGTAATTGAAATTACAAAATATAATAATGGACTCCCTAAACACGAAATTACGAATGGATTAGTTGATTTTCTTAAAACATTACAAGTTTCAACTAGTTGCTATAGCAACTTTAGGACCGAATGAAACTATCAAATTAAAAGTACACAACAAACACAATAACGTTAAGCTTAAAAAATACTTAATGTAAATGCAAACTGCATATACTAATAGTTGGGACCCCACGGGCCAAATTGGTAAGTAGGGTTTCCATTAAAATCTCCCGGATTAGGGCCTTGACCTCCAGGGACAAACATCACGTTTGAAACAACTCCAGGGTATGGACCATATTGGGGATATTGTGGGACCACAACAAAAGAAGGATTGTTCTCGAAAACATTCAGCCCGCTAGTACCACCAACAAAACCCCCAGTCGGGCCTTGGAAACCCACATCTCCCTCGCCTTTGAGGTCGTCAAATGTGTACGGGAGGTTTGGAGCCGAAGATTGGCCAGGACCACTTGGAGGAATGCCATAAAAATTAGGGCCTTCCCCAGTTGAACTAACGGAGTCGCTAAAAGCCCTAGATCCGTAGTGAGTAAACCCATGGTTCGGGCCTTCATTGTCAGCTTCGATAACTGGCATCAAATTGCGATGAACAGGAGTGCGACGATTCATGGGCCCCACATTAGCAGGGGCAGTTGGTTGAGATCCTGATCCTCGAGCAGAAGTCGAACCCTTACCCGATTTCTTGGTTCGAGGGGGTGTGTCAACATTGGAAGAACTTAAGGTTATGATCGGAGGAGCATCATCATCACCAATGACATCATTCGGATCCCTGAAAATGTGAACAAGCTCATCCCACTGCTCCTCACCCTTATGAAAATAAGCCTTCCCTAGAGGAATGTTCTGCAAATACAATACAACAAAAATTAGGTTGCATAACTACATAACCTAGATAGTACTGTATAAAATAGAAATGAGTACTAGTGACTTAAAAAAAGGCATCAAAATTCTTAATACAGCCATGCCAGTGTGTAAAAATGTTCCCGACTAAATATGTAAACTGAATGATTCCATTAATCAAATACATAATGTCAATTACATGTTTAACAAGAGATGTACAACTTCACCTGAAATATCTCTGTCCAAGTGCAATTTCTAGCCGTAACTGTGTTTGTCATTTCATCAAAAACCGCAAGATGAGTGAAGAGAACCTTAG
The DNA here is from genome assembly GCA_036897885.1 of Plantago crassifolia. Classification (NCBI taxonomy): domain Eukaryota; kingdom Viridiplantae; phylum Streptophyta; class Magnoliopsida; order Lamiales; family Plantaginaceae; genus Plantago; species Plantago crassifolia. Next base: position 9,598 of record JAYMSM010000226.1, on the reverse strand, counting down.
CAAAGTTCAAGTGGCGTCTTCGTAACATGTTGTAGCATTGCGTGACTGCATTCTGCCCAAAGATACCCTGGAAATTCTTGTTTAACACCCGCATTGCATGACCCAGTGCAGGAGAATTTGGAGGGACAACGGCTTCGGTTTCTTCGGCATGAACAGCCAAAAGAGAAACAAACAACTTCTCCGAAGCGAGGTTCCAGACACCGGATTTGGAGAAAAAAATGTTTCTTGAGGAGGCGCAGTAAGCGGCTTCGTAGACATCTTCAATAACCTTTTAAGAGCATGAGGAAATGCAATAAGGTTTAGAATACTAATACATGAAAGCTTATAAGTACTGCATCCAACAATTTAGGCTGAATAGAAAACGAAATATAAGTAAGTAAACTAAAATCACTTAGGAGAAAAGAGTGAAAAGGTAGGGGATAGAGGGTAAATCATACCTTTGTGTTTCAGTTACAAGTTTTAGTGGTGGTGAAAGAGTAAAATCTGGGGGGGGGGGATTTATAGTAACGATGAGCTCAAGTTTTACAAGTACTACAAGGGCCACAGATAGTACACTGTGGACCAAAAGATAGGTGGTCAAATAGGTTAGTAGAGGAGTGTAAGACGGGAATAAAAATTCCTCCTTATCAACTTGAACTTTGTAATTCGTTGCCAACAATTTTACAATGAAACATTACTCATTCCAGCGAATGAGAATATACAAGTAATGCTATGTAATTGTTAGGGGAAGGTATGGGGGTTCACAAGTCGAGCCGAGCTGAGATTTCAACAGAACAGATGAATGAAAGATAAAATTGTAGTTATGATCGTGATCGATGGGCTTGTGCTCACCCAGTAGCAGAACATTATTTACTGCTACCGAGTATCACCCACTAATCGATTTGTATGATCTCCAGAGAGCAAAACAATCAGTGGTCGATATACAACAATTATGGAAAAATGTTTTTCCAAAGAAAGTACGAAAACTGTTACATGCACAAAGTTGCAAGCACAATGGAAAGTGTAATTGCAAGGTAAGGGTGGATTATGGAAGTAAACATGAAAATAATAATAGAAATAATTTACATAGATACGATCTTGCATGCGAATAGTTGATCATATTATTATTTGTCGTCGTCCTAAAGCGAAAATTATCCGTGCATGCTCGTACGGAAGATCGAGATGACGGGTATGCATCGCAGTCCCATGCTTGCCTGAATTTAATTACGGAACGATGCACGAGACTCGATTCGTCAAAATTCACAGTTATATACAATCGGTCCGTTAAACAATTCTTTCTCCTTCAAACATTTGTCAAACACTTATTGTTTATTTGCAGTTAAGATTGAATAATACTATTAAAAAATAGGGAAAACTAATCATATACAACTCGCAGTTTGCTCTAGTAGAACGAGTAGTCGATCATTTTATTTTCGTTATTGTGCTACATGGAGGATCAACCAATTAGTCTGGCGTGCAGCGTCTATTTGATCGGACTTTTATATGTAATTATTTATGTTGCATGTATATGCTTATTTTCCGTATACATGATCTTTCTTTTATGATCTCACAATCGAATTACGTAAGTCTCTCGCACATTCGGTCATCAACAACTACTCTTTATCAATTAAAAATATTGGGCCGAAAGACGATCTTGATGTGAAATTGTAAAAGGAACGTTTGAATGTATGAATGTTCTTTGAAACTTGTACTTCATTATGGAACATTGAATTAGGAAAAATGTTGATTATAAATCCGATGACAATAAAATGTAAAAGTCTGGTGTATTCCACAATTTCATATCCTAAAACTTTATTACCTTGAAGGTGTAATTTATTGGGAAACATACATAAATAGAAAAATAAACCAACACTTAAAAAACACATTTTCACACTACTATACTAGATGCATTTACCAACCATGTATTGAGGAGGAAAGTGTTGTAGATGTGATTATAGTTGGGTAGCCTATTGATGGTGGAGGAAATATAATGGATCAAACTATACCCACTATAATTAATTAGTGGGTATTTACAAACCATTATGTTGCATGCCTTATAAATGCACACATTTCCATTGCACATTTTTCACAGAACACATATTCATACTACATTTCACCAAATTAGTGAACTCATAAGTAACTAGGGTTGTATGGCATCACCAAGCGTATTCTTCACGTACGTCCGGGATGCATCATTAAGGAAGAGAACGGTGAGAATTGTTTCTGTTATTACTCATGATGTCGTATAACATAGTAGCAAATGCGTGTACATATGTTAAATTAAACCTAAATAAGTCCCTGTTTTGCAGATCATACCAAAGGAGTTCATGGACGTTTACGGGCATGAACTGGGGATGGAAGTCAAACTCAGGGTACCAAAAGCAAAGTATTGGCCTATCCATTTGGCTTGTGATGCAGATAACATGTGGTTCAATGTAGGTTGGGATGCGTTCTACAACTACTATAAGATCATGCCGGGCTATATGTTAAGGTTCAAATACTATGGTCATAATTTGTTCACGGTCAATGTCATTGACTTTAATTGCAATGTGTTGGCATATCCGGACGAGATTTATGGTAGTGAAAAACGTTACAAACCAAAACAACTGATGCATGACAAAGAAACAGTAATATTTGATGTCGAATCAATGTCAGATAGCACTAGTTGGAGTGGGGATAAAATCCCATGTCTGAAATGAAAAATCAACGAAGGAACTTCTAAAGAGAATATTGTTAAAATTTCAGTCAACCTGGAATATAACGGTGATGATGGAGAGCCAACTGTACCGGAGACCGCTGGTAATACTCTACAAACGAACATGTTTTCATGACACATTATTTTGCAGTAATGTGTGAGATTCAATCCAATATGTATTACTATGCAGGGCTGGGGAAGATGATCACAATTTCTGATGGAGGAAACAGTCCGGTGAAGATCGTGTAGACATCCACGGATGACAACGTCGCTGCTAAAAATGATGTGGGTCAGGCAACTATCCCCGACACACCTGGTATTATTTTAACACAACAAATATATGTTTTCGGTACGGTTAAACACACCGGCATTGAATCCCTAAATTTGTGATTACTCAGGACCGACCAAGAGAATCAGAAGATCAGACTGAGGAAAAGGTCCAATCACCAAAGTGAAGAAATCCACAATCGACAACCTTTGAACTAACTTATAACAAATAAATAATTTAAGTTCGTGGATGTACACGCATGAAGACGTAGTAATTTATAAAATAAAAGTAATAACTAGGTTTTTATTTCCTCGTAAAGCATGAAGTAATGTGTGTAATGCATTCACGAACTCTTCGCATGTTCTCGACTGGTCGCTTCAAAGCGAATGTAACATACGTATTATTGGCGCAATTTTACCCGTGCATGATTCACAAGTATCATTTTCCATTGATTAGGTTTTAATGAAAACTACCGAGGCAACACAATAAACCTTTTACGTACTGCAACAACTTAATTTTATGCAATACATGATTGATTCGCACAACTATTTCTGGGCATAGGTCGGAAAACATAGATTAACTAGAACTGTCGGTACTCGGTCAAGTACATTTCATTTTTGAAGAACCACAGTGTAATATTATACCATAAGCCCTGCTCAAACTACAACAGAAACAACAACAACCAGTTTTCTCATAATATTACAAACTAACAATTCAAGGCGAATTGAACTACAAATGTTGTCTGTTAATACACGAAGAACACCTACTTGTCTAGTGAATTGAAAGAATAATTCGAAAGACCTCCATTATAAGGAATCAACCGAGATACTTCTACAAAAAGTATCGTTAAACTGAACGAGAATAACAGGTTAAACATAGGGGTAAACTAAACACATTATGAATTAGCTGAACATGGAGGATCATGAACCTCTCCAGCAGCTCTAGTCTCAAGCAGCGGCTGCTCGTTCGCATCAAGCCTTATGCGAGCACATCGACCAGTTATGAAAAGATGGCGGAGTTGTTTGTATAGAGGCTCACCTCTGGTACGCATGCGACGAGCCTCCATGCCCTCATTCTACCAAAACAAATCAAACAAATCGTGAATCCCACACTGCCACTTGTGGAGGGAACTTTTTAATGCAACAAAAACAAGATAGGAGTCAGAATCATTAATACCTTGCCTCCCAAGCCATTCCAGTAACTTTCCCCAACAGAAACGCGATTACACCCAACTGCGTAGTGCATACCTGGGAGCCGGGTGAAAGCCACAAACTCACGAAACTTTTTCCGGATGAATGCAAGACTCTGGATTAAGTAGCTAATGGTTATTGGCCTACGGAAGTATGCAGTTAAACGGGTTCCAATTACAGTGAGAGATGCCAGAAGACCAGCAGTTGTGCGCACCCCATTCGATTCTGCCAGCACCTTTAACATACGCACAAGCAAAATGTCCTCATCACGACTCCACCCGGCACGGTAATACCTAATCCTCTTCTTAATCCGAAGTGGGACTTCCATCGCTAAGTTAACTGACCAAGTAAATGTAAAGTTCAGTAAACAAATGGGACTAAAACAACAACAAAAATCCTGGAAGTGCACCTCATGCCTTCTATACAATCTTATGGGGATCAGGTGCCAAAATAGATTCTAACGGAGTTCTAAGGCACAAACAAGTCTAAATCAACCAAAGATGGTTGTTCAATCAATCAACCACATGATATAATCAATCAGTAGGCTGCTAAAGGAAAGAGCAAGTAAATTGCACTAATTTCTGGGAAATTAAATAACATGCCAGATTGCCAGTTCAAGAACAATTGAGTATTCCGTTTAACTCGAACACTGGAATCATTAACTAAACCAAAGCCCTATCAAACATTGCTAAACAAGGAAATCTGGTTTTCATTTGTCCGGCAAATAGTGGCCGGAATAGGTGAACTCAGATTCCACCAACAAACAGAGGAAATTACAGCCAATTTTACCGAATGTAGAGCAGAAGTTAAGAATAAGTACAAACCTGGGAAGGATGACGAAATTAGATCGAGGTCTAGATTCACTTATCCACGCCGCAACAGTCTCCGGCGATGTCTCCTGGAAGAATTACTCGGTTGAGCTTCAGCCTTCCAACTCAGTTCGAGGGCAGGGACGTTGGAGATGGCCCTCTGGAACATCGAGTCAGTATTGTTGCCGCTGAATTGTAATTCCGGTGGAGCAGCCGCCAGAGTAGGGGCGGAGCAATGAAGGCAGGAGGTAAGAAACGGTTGGCACTTTTCCTCTGTCCAATGAGCTGATGAGTCAAAATGGCAGGAATCTAAAATTTCAAAGGAAATATGCAGGGCTGCAGATGTAATTTCATCTCCATTTTTGAGGGTTGTTTGGTGAATTCAGGTGCAACCAAGTTTTGGAGGCAAAAAACGTGCAGTGCAATTTTCGAAAAATTGCCATCTCATGGACCAGAAATTGCAATATGTTTTGGAACCAAACACAAGTATCCAATCCACAAAACCCAATTTCAAAGCCCAAACATAATACTCCAATATGCAACACACAATCCAATCTCCAAGCCCATGGCTGTGAATAGTGAATTTCTCCATTTTTGGCAATCTTGCCAAATTGCATACCAAACATGCTCTTACTCAGGTTTGCACGAAAAATGCTTCTGTAAATCGGGTCTAAAATTAATTTGTAGGCCACGTGGTTATTAGAAACATTCCATCAAAAATGTGTTTGTGCAGAATCCACATTTATAATGTGGAATCATTTGATTGAATTGAAAGACATTTGACATTTGACTGGGTACATTGATTATGATCAGCTAAACTTAGATATTCAACTCGATCCTTTCAATTTTTCAGTGTGACCAATATACAAGTTAACATTCTCAATATCCTCCTAACCACATAAACGCCTTATTCCACGTAGTTAGTTAGAGACATGGAAGTATGGAACCTTGTAGCCTAGCATGCATCAAGTAGACCAAACTGGAGAATTTGGAAGAAAAAGTTCCTAAAGCGTCAAATTCTTGAATTACAGAAGAATTGTTTTACATTCACAAATCCTGGAAGAAGACTAAGAAGGAATAATGGACATCGGAAACCTACGGAACATTACAACCACACTTACAAATACAGCTTTGTGCGAAAATGGCAACATTACCAACTTGGCAACGATTGCGGTTTACATGCTGTGTTTCTTCTTCATTGTGTTCTTGTGCAATTTCTTGCACATTATGCTTAGGCCTTTGTCCCAGCCCCGGATCATTTCTGAATCCATTGTAAATTCTCCAATTTCATGGTTAATGTTTCTGTTTCGCCTTTTCAATGGCTTATCATGATTCTGTCATAATAAGCACTGTGATAAATTTCAGGTGGGCTTGATTTTAAGTAACCTCCCTGTTGTGCGAAAACATACTAGCGGTGAAGGGATACGCAGAACCTTGGAATACATAGTAGAAGGAGCAATGATAGTCCATATGTTTGTAGTAGGCCTAGAATTGGATCCACAGATATATCTCCAAATTCATTTGCCAGAGGCAAAAGTGGCTTATACTGGAGTTCTCACAACTTTTGTAATGGCTGCTTTGCTAACTCAATATCTGTACATACCTTTGGTTGTAAATTATCCCTTCAATCTCTGTCTGTCGATAATTATATCCGGCACAGCCTGTCCTTTACTAACTAGGCTAATCACAGATCTCAAGATTGGCAAATCAGATATTGGGAGGTTTGTCGTCTCAGCTGGGGTCCACAACGACTTGGTTTCGACTCTTTTCATATGTGTTGGATTTATCATCTTTGATCCGGTGACAAATTTTGAGTATCGGGTGCCTAAAACTATTATCTACATGGTTTTCCTCCTTGTTATTCAGTTGATTTTAGCAGCAAAGTTGACTCCTGCAATAATGAATTGGGTGAATCGTGAGAATCCTGACGGAAAACCAATGAAAGGTTCTCATTTAATCCTTGCAGTGGCATACATGGTTATGATTTGTAGTTTCTCGCCTATTTTTGGAGATTTTAACAAGGTGTTGAGTGCATTTTTGGCTGGACTTGCAATGCCAAGAGAAGGGAGGATCGCAAAGATGACGATTAGTAAGGTGAACTACTTTACAGCAATTTTCTACCCTCTCTTCTTCTTTTGGGTTGGAACTGAGGCACAACTTGTTCAATTTGAGTTTGCAAGACTAAGAACATGGGCCAAGTTGTTTTCAGTTTTCGGGATTGCAACTATTGGTAAAGTACTCGGTTCTTGGCTTGCTGGGATCATGTTGGGATTTCACTGGCAGGATTCTGTTGCCACTGGATTGCTACTAAACATAAAAGGCCACTTCCATGTGTACTTGGCCGTCATGGCCTCAAATGTAAGCTTGTTTTCTATTGTTTTCGGAACTTGGATTGGCTCATTGGGTATGTAAAATAATAAGGGATTCTAACATTGACATGCTCTCCTTTTCAATTGAATTCAGATGAACCTGACCAGCATTTCCACAGGCATTTCCATGGTATTTGTAACGTTCCTCACAATTATCTACACCCCACTAGTTGTGGAAAACATTATCGAACGTGCAAGAAAACGTGCGCCAACACAAAGAATGGCACTTCAGTGGCACAATTCAACCAACGAGCTTCACATTCTACTTTGCTTGCACGGGACACAAAACATTATGTCTGCCATCAATTTTATGGGAATTTCTCGAGGGCCAGCTGACCCGGGGATAGTCGTGTATCTGACAGATATGATAGAACTCACAGACAAAATAGCAGCCACACTGACTCATAGTGAAAGGATGGATGCCGTCACAGTCACAGATCCAACAGTTGTGGAAATGAGGAAGCAGATAACAGATGGAGTTAATTCTTACATGGCTGAATATGGAGATGGGATTCTTGTTAGGCGAATGCTTGCACTTTCAACACTAAACAGTATGCACCAAGATGTGTGCATTTTAGCCGAGGACCTTATTGTTTCACTCATCGTCTTGCCATTTCATAAACAACAAGATGAAGGCGGCAGGCTCAACATGGGTCATTCAGGATTTCGACATGTCAACCGTAAGGTCATCTGTGCTAACCAAAAATAGTTTCATCTTCAATATCACACTCTAACCATATGTTTTGCATTTCTCTAATATACACAATATCATAGCATTCATAAAAATGAATTTTTATTTATTTATTTATTTTTATTAACAGATCCTGCGTCACGCACCCTGCTCGGTAGGGATATTAATAGACCGAGGTCTAGGAGCAACAATGATAACAAGGACGTCAATATCCCTCAATGCTGCAGTCATATTCATAGGTGGCAAAGATGACCGCGAGGCACTTGCCTACGCAGGCAGGGTGGCACGCCACCCTGGTGTGAAACTGACAGTCATAAGGTTTCTCCTAGAAGCGACCGGAGATAATATCTCGTCAAGAATTACCATAGCAAAGTCCAAAAGTTCAGAACATCAAGAAGAGATGAAGTTGGACGATGAATGCTTTGCAAACTTTTATGACAGGCATGTTGCTAGAGGACATGTTGCATACATGGAGAAATATCTTGTCAACTCAGGGCAAACATTCTCTACTCTGAGGTCCCTCGAGGGACAATACGGTCTTTTTATTGTTGGTCGAGGAGGAAGGGTGAACTCAATCTTGACGGTGGGGATGAATGACTGGGAGGAATGTCCGGAGCTAGGCCCGATTGGAGATATTTTATCTGCTTCTGATTTTTCAGTTAATTCCTCAGTGTTAGTGATACAACAACACAGTCTTAAGGGTGAACTAGATGGCCTTCAAGATGAATTCTCAATCATGTAAATGTAAAGCTTATGGTTAACACACATTTCACAAATGAAAGATAATATATTTAGGAGGACAACAAGTTCTGTTGGGACGCACGGGATAAATGAAAGGAAATTGGAATTGAAATGGAGGTTTAAAATATATTTCGATAGAGTTTCGATATTACAAAGGCTTTTGCTATGCCTATTCTAATTTCTTATACTTCTCTTTGCAAGTGAGATAGTATAGAAATAATATTGCTAATGCTATTTGGGATATGAGATGGATTGGATTGATATTGATTTGAGATTGGATGATTATTAATTCTTACAATGCAAAACATGAAGGCCTATTTATAGCTACAAGTTGCCGCCATTTTCATTCCTTAATATTGAATTACTTTCTTCTTAGCCACATGACTCCACCGCCTGTATTATTGTGATGCAGCTGCTTGTTGATGATTCATCACTTTGATGTCCTTATCCTGCCACCTATACTTTCTTAATGTTGAAGTAGTCAAGCCATATCTGCCACCTCCTAATTTTTCATGCATGCATGACATGTCATTGCTTACTCATGTTCCTTTGCCACCTCTTCATACTTTCTAGAAGTGCAAATTACATTTTATCACCCCCTCTTAATTTGCAATTCGTACGACGTCCTTAAGATATGAGATAACATCTGAGCTAACTGCTTTCGTCAAGCTATCTACAAGTTGCTCTTTAGTGTTCACGTACTGCAGTTGAATCTCATCCATTTGTACTATGTCTCTGATAAAATGATGTCGAATTTCGATGTGCTTCGTCCTTGCATGAAAAACAGGATTTTTCGTCATTGCTATTGTCGACATATTGTCGCAGAAGATCACAGTAGGGGTTTCTTGTTTCTGTT
>JAYMSM010000225.1:0-13123 GCA_036897885.1 Plantago crassifolia | reverse complement strand
GACTGAGTTGAACAGAATGGAAGTACAAAAATGAACTAATTAAAGCTGAACTGAATTGAGTTAAACTTAAGTTAAAAATAACATGGTCTTAGTTCTACGCAAACAAGAAAATACAACAAAACTATTAGCAAAAAAACAATTTTCGAAATAATAGGATAATCGTACCATTCATATCTCAAATGCCTAAGATATTCATATTAGTTCACACTATTGTGATTGGTTTCAACAATCATTCAAAAATTCATTACATACATGTTACAAAGTGCGGCTCAGTTGGTAAGACGAGTTTATACATGTTACAAAGTGCGGCTCAGTTGGTAATACGAGTTTACTCCACCCAATAGGTTCGACAGCAGGGACCAAATCGCAGATATGAAAACTTGAGGGCTTTAGAGTGAAGATGACAAAATAAAAATAGGGCTCAATTGTGCAGCAAATATTTCCGTAACCTCATAAAGACATAAACCCTCCTTCTTCTTCCTTCTCACTTCTCCTCTCTGCAAAACACCACCTGGTACAAGTGCTCCGGCAACAAACGAGGATGTTCAATTTCTTCCAAAGATGCTGAACAAATCGTAAGCCAGCTTCTTCTTCTTCTGTTTGCGATCTTTCTCACTTCAATTCAGCTTTTACATATCTAGCTCATGAATTTACCCTGCTAAATTCGTTTAGCCAATTGCAAACAGCTGCCGACAATGATTATTTGTGTTTTTTTCGATTTTACTTGCTGATATGAACATATGAAATTCGTTAGGGAATTGATTACCGTTTCTTCATTTCATTTTCAGCTCAGAATTTGAGTGGCAGAGTCGTGAATTGAGTGAAATTTGGACTGATTTATGTAGTATATGTTTTGATAGTTTTTACTTCTCGATTAACTCTGCTTTTTTCATTCAGAGGTTGTATAATGTATAGTGTAGTTTCTTAATGGCTTCAGGGTTTAAGAAGTGAACTGGATAGACGGTTAGAAACAGTCTTTTGTAAATTAATTTTTATTTATTCATTTCACCTCGATGCTTATTGTCGAATATAAGCTACACGGTATTGAATTGAGTTACATATGGATTAGTTCAAGGAGGTGCTGATAAGAGCTTCTTTCCAGTAGTGTTTTAAGTGTGGTATCTAGTGACAGTGTTTTTCTTTCTTTTTTTTGTATTTTTTTAATGGCTTCAGGGATTAAGAAGTGAAGTAGATGGAAGTAGTTTCGTCTATCAAGGAAATTGCTGTGCAGGATCCGCCAGGGGAAGATTTCTATTCAGCTGATTTGAAATGGACCAAGTTTGGGACTCCGGAGCGTTATGATGATGTAGCTCTTATTCCTTATGAGCGGGTTGATGCGTTTATTATTGGGGAGTGCCTCAATGTGGAGTGCCCGACTAGATTCCACATTGAACGGGGTCGGAAAAGAGACAGGGGTAGCTTGAAGCAATACAAAAATGATGAGTATTTGGAATACAGACTGTAAGTTGTAGTAGTAAAGTCAATTTCCAGTTTGTTTTGTGTTCAACTTTTTGTTGGGTGAACTGTAGAATTCATTATTTTCAGGTTGCAAAGGTCAATAGGTTAAATTATTAGCCATGAATCTCTAAGCAACAGTAGAACGATGGAAAAAATTTGGAACCCTGTAGCTGCTGGCTTGTCATAGTGATGCTCAGTTGAAGTGGCTGTATAACTCAGATAATTATTCCAAAATTAACTGCCATTGTAAAAGAAAATTATTCAACAGTGCATTCTCTAGATAAGAAAAGAAAACCTTATTGCACCTCCAGGTTAACTGTAGTCTTAGTTTAATGTTTATAATTGGTTCCTTCGAAATGATCAATTGAGAGATTTTCTTTTTCCTTGACCAAGTTGGCCTTTCTGAAAGAGTACTATTCAAGGTTTCCCGCCTGCAAATGTTTTAAATCTGTTGTGCAATTCTCAGAGGATCTATTATTTTATTCTTTTTTACGTGAAGGTATTGGTGTTCGTTTGGACCGGAGAATTATGGAGAAGGTGGAAGTATATTGCCAAGTAGGAGATATCGGTTGAATACTCGAAATCGTGCTGCTAGACCTCAATCTATGCGAGGCTGTACTTGCCATTTTGTTGTGAAGCGTCTCTATGCCTGCCCTTCTATTGCACTTCTTATATATAACGAGAGACGGCATGTGAACAAAGCTGGTTTTGTTTGCCATGGGCCCCTAGATAGAGATGCAATAGGCCCTGGTGCGAAGAAGATACCATATGTTGGTAGTGAGATTCAACAACAAACCATGTCAATGATATATCTTGGTATCCCTGAGGAGAATGTATTAGAGAAACACATCGAGAGTATTGAGCGCTACGGCGGTGCAGATGCAAAAGTCAAAAGCCTTGCTTCTCAATATGTGCATAAGCTTGGGATGATCATTAAACGGACCTCCCATGAGCTTGATTTGGATGACCAAGCAAGCATTCGGTTATGGGCAGAGAGGAATAAGAAGTCTATTTTCTTTTATCAGGATACATCAGAAACGAATCCTTTTGTATTGGGAATACAGACTGAATGGCAATTGCAGCAGATGGTCCGTTTTGGCCATCAAAACATCATTGCAGTAGATTCGACATTTGGAGTAAAGAGGCTTAAGGTAAAAGTTTTTTTTGATAGTACTTGTTAACTTGTCAAGTGTAACATTTGAATATGCTATGATTGCTATCACACAATTCTTAAATTATGACTGGCTTTCATTGCAGTACCCCCTTTGTACACTTCTTGTATTTGACTCGAGACAGCATGCACTCCCTGTTGCCTGGATTATTACCCGTAGTGTTGCCAAGGTAGATGTGGCTAAGTGGATGAAAGCTCTACTAGATCGAGTTCACTTAGTTGACACCGGATGGAAACCTAGTGGATTCTTAATAGATGATGCTGCTGCAGATATCGGTCCAATAAGGCAAATTCTTTTACCTTCTTGTTTAGGCATCTTTTTGTTCAGCATTTTAAAGCTAACTGGTGGTTTTGAATTGGTTTTTCAGGGAAATATTTTGTTGCCCTATACTGTTTTCCTTTTGGCGCATTCGCCGAGCTTGGCTAAAACACATTGTCAGGAAATGCAATAATATTGAAGTTCAGAGAGAAATGTTTAAGCATTTGGGAGAAATTGTGTACAGTATTTGGGGAGGAAAGGATGTTGCCGTTTCCTTGGAGGAATTTTCTCTGGATTTTGTTGATCAGAGTTCCTTCATGAACTATTTTAAGGCTTCTTGGGTTCCCAAGATTGGTATGATTATTTTTTCTCTCATATTGATATGTTTATACCATTAGTCTCTGATCCATTCCCTTACAAAAAGGAAAAAGGAGTATTATTACTCATGTGTTTATATTTTCTTGCAATTGGAATTTGTTCCCTATTGCCGGAGGAAGAATATCATTGTTCACTGAGAAGAACTACACATATTCCCCCTGGCTCTTTTACCAATCCCTTCTCAAATTTGAAACTTACTGCTATACTGAAGTTTACAGTTGGGTCATATGTAACTGTTACGAAAAGCTTGCTTGTATCTCATTTTAAAACTATCACATGGGAGTAATTAGCCACAATCTCCAAGGGCATTATGAATAAGATATCAATTTCATTTTCTATTTTCTCATGTGCTTGTCATGCTGCAGGAATGTGGCTCACATCAATGAGAACACTTCCACTAGCAAGCCAGGAAGCTTCTGGTGCCATTGAAGCATGTCACGTGAAGCCAAAATCAAAGCTCTATGATGAAACACTCCTTGGTTCTCTTCAAAGAGTTGATTGGTTAGTTCACAAGTTGACGACTGAGTTACATTCTGGCTACTGGCTAGACCGTTATGCAGATGAAAGTGATTCGTTTAAAAATGTGAAGGAGGAATATATTGCTTCCACTTAATGGCACAGAGCTCTTAAGATCCCGGACAGTTCTGTTACATTAAATGACGAAGAGAATCACTTTGCGAAAGTTCTCTCTCAGAAAGACAGCACCAAAGCACGAGTGGTTTGGAATCCTGGTTCTGAATTTGCCCATTGTGATTGTGAATGGTCGTTACAAGGAAACCTCTGTAAGCACGTCATTAAGGTCAATATGATGTGTGAAAATCTGAAGTGTTATCAATCATCCATGTCGTTTCAGTCACTCAAGAATATTCTAATGGATCTATGGCAAAAACCTATGGATGACTCGATGGATTTGGATATTTCAACTGCATGGACGCATCAAATGCTTGATCAAGTTCAGAATCTCGTTGAATTGAACAAGTCCAGTGATATTCATGACGTGGTAAAAAATATGCCAATGAAATGGGTTGGGAAAAGAACTAGAACATCATCTGGGAAGCACTCGCCTGCCCTTGGTTTACGCTCCAGTTCCTGCAACGGGACAAAGAATGCCCCTGCTCCTAAGAAACGAAGGAAGAGGAAGAAACTGTCTTGTTTATATTAATTTCTGTATGTATAGGAAAATTTTGTTTACCTTTCCAAAGTTTTAGCATGTTCATAACACTGAACCCAGCAGTGGTCAGGGTCCTCGGGGAGATATAAGCTGATTATCTGGATGTTTGCCGGGATGCAATGTCACGAACTGGCTCAAGGACCAATTCCACCAGACCTGGGACTTTGAAGCACAAAACATCAATGCGGTGTTCGTTGCCAAGATGTTCGGTGACAATTCTTCTACAGCATGGCTCAGTCATCTCTCCCCAGGTTACAGATTATGTCATCAGTTATTTTAGTTTAGGAAGTAGGCTATAGAGTTGAACCTATCTAAGAACCAATCCCTATTATATTTAACCTCAGGCTGATTCAATTCTTTTGTTTATGCCTATAAATTACTGAAGTGTAGTTTGTATGAACAATTCTATTACCCAGTCATATTATGGCATACATTCTTAAACAAGTCCGAGTTGTCACCTAGGATAAGCTGACCATCCCGGTTACATCACTACATGTTCGTCTCTCTGAAGTTTAATCGGTAATCTTAGCTAAGTTGATCATTGTTTATAGTTGTCCAGAGTGCTATCATTCTCTGATTTGTGATCCAGGATAAGCAGATCATCCGGGTTACATCACTACATGAAATTCGTCTCTCTGAAGCTTTCGTGTATATTGAAACTGGATCAAACCTTAGTTGAGTCTATCAACAAACAAGAAGCAAAAGCTTCATTCTGCAGAAAGAACACAGAAAAGTTCCATATTGGCGGGAACGTTTTGAATATAAAGATTGGCGAATTTTGTATCAAAATTCGTCCAGATTCTCACAAGGATTTGAGTGATCTAATGTTGGAAACAAGGAAGAAAACGTCAGCTGGAAACGTGAAGAAGGAACAGCACAAAAGCATGAGCAACGGTACAGCAGAGTTTGTTATGCATGAAGACAAAATAGCTCATCATGTACTTTTGCCTCTCATTCGTTCCAGAAGAATCGAGCAACTGAATCCGGATTGATACAAGCATTTATACGTAGAATTGTACTAGGATTACTGGATGTAAATTTTCAATTTCATTTTCACTATGCAGTAGTTTTGATCCTATAAATAGGCGTTAGGTTTCATACTTTTTCTGTACACTTTTTCAAGCAGTTAATGAGAGTTCTTCAGCCTCAAGCTTTCTTCTCTCGTTTCTTTCATGTTTCTGCTTCTCTGCTTAAGTTTTAATATGGTATCAAGAGCGTAGGTTCCGATTCAGGGCCACCTCTTTCACAGGCTATAAGCTTGTTTTCTGATTTCTTGCTTTCATTTTCATTTCCATTTCAATGGGTGACTCCCTTATGAAGGATTCTGCAGATGATTCTGAGAAATCCAAGGGTGCCCTACAGAATCATGGGAAAACTACTCTTCCAGTCCATGAGGATCCAAACGGACCTTATTATATGCATCACAGTGATAATCACCAATCTGGAGCTGTCACTGAACTCTTTGATGGAAATAATTATCATGACTGGCAAAGAGATTTTCTTGTGAATCTTAAAGTGAAAAACAAAACTGGTTTTGTAGATGGGACTCTGGTTATGCCTAAAAGTGATGATCCTTGTCTACAGCCATGGGTCAAGTGCAATGCACTGATCTTATCATGGATGTTCAACTCTGTTACTCCAGAGATTAAGAACACCATTAGGTTTTGTGACACAGCAAAAGAAGCATGGACTAAGCTTAAAATCAGATATGCAGAGCCTGAAGAGATTAAAGTGTTTCAACTTGAGCAAGACTTAAGCACTATATCTCAAGGCAGCTCATCAGTTGGTGAGTACTATAACAAACTGCAATCTGTTTGGCAAAGTCTTGATAATGCTCAGACCTTTCCCAGCTGCACTTGTGGAAAATGTGAGTGTGATATCAACACAAGCATACAGAAGACTATTGAGAAAAGGAAGATATACAAGTTCTTGATGCACCTTAATGATTCCTATGATTTTATCAGAGGAAAGGTCATCTCTCAAGAACCACTTCCTTCTCTTGATAAGACCTTCTTCCTTGTTCAAAGAGAAGAAAAGCAGAAATATACTAGGAACATGCTTTCTTCTGGTGTTGAGGCCTCTGCAATGTCAGTAGGAAACAAAAGAAAAGAGAAAATGCAGTGCACTCACTGCAAACTCACAAACCACACAGTTGACACTTGCTTCCAGATTTATGGATACCCTGAAGACCACAACAAAAGGCAATTCAACAACAATAGAGGTGGTAGAAGGGGAGGAAGATCTGGAGGAAGAGGCAGAGGAAGAACCACTGAGTACAAACAAGAGATCTCAGCTGCTCACACTGAAACTCCAGCTAGCTTGCCAGCTACTAACATACAGTGGACTCCAGAGCAGATGGATGCACTTGTTCTCATTGCAGATCAAATCAAAGCTGATAAGGCCATAGCTGATGCACATGGAGTGACTGCAACATCCAACTTCACCAACTACACAGGTATGAAACAAACTTCTGAAAACAAACCATGGATCTTAGATTCAGGTGCAAGTCACCATATAATATCTTCTGTTAGATACTTCACAAATAATGTGAAGAAAATCAACAGTAAAGTGAAGTTGCCTGATAGTAGGTGTTTACCAGTTACACATACTGGAGATATACTCATAAACAATAAGATTCTTCTTAAAGGAGCACTATGTGCACCAAGTTTTGAAGTTAATCTTGTTTCTGTAAGTAAAGTAACTACAGATAATGCTTTAGGAGTCTTATTCACTAAATCTGGATATTACTATGTTCAGGGAACTATAGAAGCATTGATGACATCTTCAAGACAGATTGGAACCCAGAGTAATGGATTGTACTATCTACAAGAAGTACCAGAATCTACTAGCTATTATAAGAAGGCATATGCCAGTAGCAGTACAGCTGCAGAAGCTGATGTATCTAAGGATCTCTGGCATTTCAGGCTAGGGCATCCCTCTTCTGATAGATTAGCTTTAATTAGTAGTCATTTTCCATTTGTGAAATGTACTCAGTTTTCTATCTGCACGTCTTGCCAGAAAGCAAAGCAGAAGAGAACAAATTTTCCAAGAAAAAGCACTAATATATCAGAATTTCCTTTTGAACTGTTGCATTGTGATCTCTGGGGACCTTTCTCTATTCAAACTATACAAGGTCATAGCTATTTCCTCACCATTGTAGATGACTGTTCCAGAACCACATGGGTTCACTTATTGAAACACAAGTCAGATGCCAAAGAGGCACTTATAAATTTCATCAAAATGATGGAAACACAGTACAAAACTACTGTAAAGAAGATAAGAACTGATAATGGCATGGAATTTTCATTAGCAGATTTCTGCACTCAAAATGGACTTATACATCAGAAATCATGTCCATATACTCCACAACAAAACTCAGTTGTTGAGAGAAAACACCAGCACATTTTAAATGTAGCTAGATCATTAATGTTTCAAGCAAACTTACCATATAAGTTTTGGGGAGAAGCAGTCCTCACTGCAGCATATTTGATTAACAGAATACCTACACCAAGACTTGAAGGTTTAACACCTTATGAGAAGCTTAATCACAAGAAACCTGATTATACAACCATCAAGGTATTTGGCTGCTTATGTTTTGCATCAACTTTACCAGTTCAGAGAACAAAGTTTGATGCTAGAGCAAAAAGGGCAATGTTCATAGGATATTCTCCTCATGTGAAAGGCTATAAATGCTATGATTTAACAAATCACACCATTTTTATCTCCAGGGATGTGATTTTTGCTGAAAACATTTTTCCATTTTCAAAAGAAATCCCAAATACACAAACTACTACTTATTCAGCTGGAAATGAATCACAAGTGTCTGTACTTCCTTTTATGCTTCCAAAGCATACTAATAGTTCAGACTCTCCTGATTCTTTCCATCACTTTGAAGAGACCATTCTTCAAGAAGGCTCTCCATCTTCTATATCAGAAGAAATCCCTGATACATCGGAAGATACAACAACCACAGAAACTGTGCAAACTCATAGTGATTCTCAGTCAGAAGAAACTGAAACTTCACAACCTTCTCCTATTCCTGTGCTGAGAAGATCTAGTAGGATCTCTCACACACCAAGCAAACTCAGCTTGTATCATCATTACAAGCTTCCCAAGACTAGAGATGAAGAAGAATCATCTACTTGTAACACTGCATACCCCATTTCTAACTTTCTCTCTTATGAGGAGCTCTCTCCCCATCAGAGAAGTTATTCAGTACAGTTATCTGCACTTACAGAGCCCACTAGTTACCACCAGGCAATTCAAGATCCAAAATGGATGAATGCCATCAAAGATGAACTGCAAGCACTGGAGGATAATGGAACATGGACAATTGTTCCACTACCAGCACACAAAAAGACCATAGGGTGCAAATATGTCTTCAAGATCAAACTTACCTCCACTGGAGAAATTGATAAATATAAAGCTAGATTAGTAGCCAAAGGATATACGCAAAGATATGGCCTTGATTACACAGAGACATTTAGTCCAGTGGCCAAACTTACATCAGTCAAAGTTCTTCTTGCCTTAGCAGCAAAACTCAACTGGCATTTAGAACAGTTGGATGTTCATAATGCTTTCTTGAATGGTGATCTCTCAGAAGAAATATACATGTGCTTACCTCCAGGTCTTCCACTTCAAGGGGGCACACATGATACAGATGGCACTCCACTAGTTTGCAAGCTCAATAAATCACTATATGGCCTCAAACAGGCAAGTAGAGAATGGAATCATACTTTCACAAAATACTTGAATTCCATTGGTTTTAAGCAATCAAAGAATGAATATTCATTATTTACAAGACAAACCAAAAATCATTTACTCATATTACTGGTATATGTTGATGATATAATCATCTCAGGATCAGATAAAGATGAGATTGACAAGGTCAAAGTCCAACTGAAAAATCAGTTCAAAATAAGAGACCTTGGACAATTGAAGTTCTTTCTAGGACTTGAAATTGTAAGATCTAACATGGGAATACATCTTTCTCAAAGAAAGTATGCATCAGAAATCATAGAAGAAGCAGGTCTGTTAGGTTGTAAGCCAGAGAAAACACCAATCATACAGAATCACAGATTCTCACAATATGAACAAGGTTCTAAAGAGGAACTCTTGACAGATCCATCTGAATATAGGAAAATATTAGGTAAACTCATTTACCTAACCATTACAAGACCAGACATCTCATACTCAGTGGGAATAATGAGTCAATTTATGGAAAAGCCCACTAGAGTACACATGAAAGGATTGCTCAGAATTGTAAGGTACATCAAGACCAATATTGGTCATGGAATATATTTTAACACAAACAAAAATCTGAAGATGGAGGCATACTGTGATAGTGATTATGCAGGGTGTCCTTATACAAGGAAATCTATCTCAGGGTACTGTATAATGCTTGGAAACTCACTTGTGAGTTGGAAATCCAAGAAACAACAAACTGTCAGTAGATCTTCTACTGAGGCTGAATATAGAGCCATTGCATACACTACTTGTGAAGTCACTTGGTTGACAGCTTTAATGAAGGACTTTGGTATTAAGATCCAAACACCAGTAAATCTCTTTTGTGACAATCAGTCAGCAGTATATCTCACTAAGAATCCCATTTTTCATGAGAGGACAAAACACATTGAAGTGGACTGTCATTTCATAAGGGACAAAATAGCAGAAGGCTTAATTCAAACTCTTCATATCTCCAACAAGGAGCAAATGGCAGATATCTTTACCAAGGCTGTCTCTGCAGAAGACTTGGAAAGAATGTCAATCAAGATGGGAATGAAGAACATCTACACTTCCATCTTGAGGGAGGCTATCAACAAACAAGAAGCAAAAGCTTCATTCTGCAGAGAAAACACAGAGAAGTTCCATATTGGCGGGAACGGTTTGAATATAAAGATTGGCGAATTTTGTATCAAAATTCGTCCAGATTCTCACGAGGATTTGAGTGATCTAATGTTGGAAGCAAGGAAGGAAACGTCAGCTAAAAACGTGAAGAAAGATCAGCACAAGAGCATGAGCAACAGCACAACTGATTCTGTTATGCATGAAGACAAAATAGCTCATCATGTACTTTTGCCTCTGATACGTTCTAGAAGGATTGAACAGCTGAATCCGGATTGATACGAGTATTTGTACGTAGAATTGTACTAGAATTAACCAGCTGTAATTTTTGATTTTATTTTCACTATACAGTAGATTTGATCCTATAAATAGGCGTTAGGGTTCATACTTTTCTGTACACTTTCTCTTTTGCAGTTAATAGAAACCTCAAGCTTCAAGCTATCTTCTCTTGTTTCTTTCATGTTTTCTGTTTTTCTGCTTAAGTTTTAATAGGCATCGCTCTCTTCTCTCCGCCAGTGCTCTCTCTTTCATCATGTATATCCAAATCGCCCTACAAATCGATGATCGCTCTTCCAAATCATTGTTCTCTCTTCGCTGCTTATCCAGTTGGTGCCACTGCCACATCAACTCCGTGATATATTTACAGGATCCCAATTGGTTCCAAATTGTTGCATTAGTTTGACAATGGGCTCGTGCCTTCTGCCTTTGGCAGGAGAATATGAAAATAGATCGATTTATCTAGCGTCGACCTAATAGGCATGGGTGAGTTATTGAATTCCTAATATATGCCTTTTTACAGTTTTATCTACTTTTTTGTATTTTCAGTATAATCTACGTCTACTCACTTTCTGAAATTTGTTTTGATTTCCGGTGTCGGATTCTATGGGAGTCGTCATCTAGAATTTGTAATTGATGTCTTAAAACATAGAGATATTCTGGGATTATAGATGCACAAAATGTCCATGTAACTCTGTTCTCTACTTGACCCATCTAATTGGTGTATTGTCGTGCCCGTTACAGCAATTTTAATACAAGTGGTTCATAGCTTTGATTTTTTAAAAATAAAAATCAGTTTTCAATAGGTGTGGCAATTCATAGCAATGAGGCTTTGTTTGATTTAGCTGAGCGTGGCAATTAATCAATTTTGATTTTTCTGATACTCATTGTCTTTCGTGAATCTATTTCCTTCTTGTTGGTATTCTATATAGTCAGTTGTCGATGTGATGATTATGATAATGTGCTCTGTTTTGATGTACTAATCTGTAATGTTGTTTATATGGAACAAATGTATAACAATGTTTTTTCAATACTCCTTAAACATGTTCTCACTTATAAGTAGTTCATTAGTTGATATTGTTCGAATAGAAATGCACATCACCACATGTTGCTGAAAAGGCAGAGTGACATATGAAGTGAGAAGATTAGTTGCTTATTGCATGTTTTAATTGATCGATATATAGTCTCTCATGTGTGGTGTTTCCCTCCAACTAATCAGGAGGCTACTTGCAGTTCCTAATTGATGTATCACGGATTGTTGCACAAGGTGAAGTCACTTAGAGTTTTGGGTATATATGGGTGGATTTATTGATTATCAACAACCTATTTGTGTGCGCCATGCTATGCAGGACTTGACTGCGCCGTTCTCTTGCCTGATTGTTCTGCAAGTTTTGACAGTAACCAGGTATGTACATTTTCTAATCATATCCATATTCTGACCAGACATATATGGTCAATGCATTGGCCTTGAGAATATTGGCTCCGATTATTTTCATTATAACAATGATCTTTGTTGTAGTAGATGAGCTTTTCACATCTTTTAACTCCCCTGACTCTTTTAAGTCAAAGTTTTTGATTAATTACTTCAAAAAGTTAAGATTTTGCAGGTATAGATAATCCCTAGATATGTAAGATGAGACTGGGAATATAGGTATTCTCAAGGCCGGATATTAATCCTCTTTCAAATATATTTATGAAATGTAGTAACAATTACAGAATGGGAAATAAGAAGAAGGAAATTGAAAATACTTGGGCCAGTAGGCTTTTCTCTGGTTCCACATAGGAAGAAGAGAGGATTAGAATGAAGGAGATCAATTTCCAAGAAAGTCTCTTCAAATCCAATAGGAAAAGAGAGAGGCGGAAAGTTCTTTCGATTCTTCTGAATTATTTATATTCAATCTCCAGGAAACAACACACTAGCTGTCATGATATTCCTGTAACTGTTTTACGCCATGTTTTTGCTGCAACATGTTTTGCTTTCTTATTAATTTTATTATTGACAAATGTTACCGTTTCTTAAATTCAGTGTAGACCTTTTCCATTCTCTCATATAGTCTTTCTTGATGTGCAGTTTTGTTTACCATAGATTTGCTTTATGCTATGGATTATCTTTCCATGATTTGTAATTGACTTTCTCGGTTGTGTCCTTACATTTGCATGATTTCGAATGAACTCCAGTTCATCCTCAATAGCACGACGAGATCTTCATCACTGCCAAGGACTTTGCCCATGGTTCAATTTTCATTTGAAAAGTTCTCTTAACTACGTCACGGATTGGGCGTGAGCTCCTCCAACCCCGACAATTATATACATTTAATTTTCAATTAGGCGTTCTGATGGTTTCTAGATTAGTGTGTTGATTTGTTTAGTTATAGGATCAATTAATACATAGATGACATCTAGTTGACAAATGTAAGTGTTTAAACCACCTAGCATCCCTTAAAAAATTACATTTGATCAAGTGAATTTTGTATCATAAATAAATAAATGACAATAACTTATGCTTCAAATCCTGCACCGCGATTATTTTCAAATCTTTTTTGCAACTCTTTTTTTCTTTTTTTTT